>APFE031575933.1:0-16774 GCA_000404065.3 Pinus taeda | reverse complement strand
AGATACAAGATTCCAGCCTTTGGATCTCTGTGATGAGGGATCCATATATAGATGATTGTAGGGGGTGAGTCAGCTTCTAGGTTTTTTATTAGTGTCCTCTCTCTAATAGTTCTTGATTCCACTTGGATATTGATGATCTCTTACTCATCCCTGGGTGAATTCAGAGAGGCAAGTGTCAGAGGAGAAGTTTCAGGAAGATTCTATGATCCTCCACCTCGCAAACTGTCTCTACCATTTGTTCATTCTTGCCCATCGCACCCTACAGAAGGGATTTCCAGTATGCATCACACCCTTTACACTGAGTAGGTGATATGCATCGCACCCTCTGCACTGGGCATTCTCTATGGTCCAGTTTTGACCAGTTCTGAGCAGTTTTCTGTGGAGAACTTCTGGGAGATAATGTAATCAGCTAACCTTGTTCCTTTAGGGAGTGAAGCAACACTTGTAAGGACTTAGGAGCCTTTGGTTTATGGACATTTATGATTGGGGTTGCAGTGCCCAAAAAAATTCTATAACAGTTGCCCCCTAAAGCATGAGGTCATTAATCTTTTGATGTCGGGTGAAATGCTTTATCATGAGGATCTGAAGTTTTTTCGAGATGGAAGGCGATCTGTAATAAGATACAATACAATAAATTATCTTCATAATACTTTTCATGATCTAGCTGAGGTGAGCATTCCCATGCTCAACTTTATAAATTCATTTTCATGTACATAGGACAGACAATCGTCTGTGTAGCAGACTGATAATTCGGACGGAGTCATCATCCTTTGATTTGGATGATCATTTGTTTGGCAATGATGTACATTTGATGTCTTTATATTCCTGAATATATTGCATCTCGGATGGATGAAACTAGATCCAGGATCTTCAAAACTCATTCAATCTTCACTCGGAGTACAAGTCGATCCATGTGAAAGATGTTCTCGAGTCGAACATGGAAAGACATCCCCTGATTACCAGCCAATGATGTAAGTTGTTAACAGGCGTGAGAGGAATCACTAATAATGACAATGATCCTCAAGGTACTACAGTACAATTCATGTGGTGTGAAAAAGGGACTTGGCGTCGAACACCATGCAAAATCTCTAGGTCGAAGGCCATTGATGTAAACCTATCGCCGAAAGTGAGAAACTTGCCATTGAGGCATGCAAGCTTCAATGTACTGAAAGGGATTGTTCCTAGGTCAACTTCTTGGATAATGAGCTAATGTCGACAAGAAGTGACCCATCATAGGAGGGCCTTAATGAATCCCACATCCGCGACATAGAACGGAGCAAATGATTTTGGAGGTGAAAACGATCTGATGATACAGTATTCAGGGTGGTGGTCATGAAAGAATGAAGCGTGAACGTATTGCAGCGGATGAGACACAGGTGAATTCTCTGAGCGACTTCTCTTGAACATATCGGTGACACTGATAATGGATTGGTAGCGTTAACCCCAAAGATGGATGGTGTGACAGACCAATGGTGATATGACCAGTGAACAGAATAACCCAACCCGACTCAGACGAAGTGAAAGTGTCATGTTCCAGAGTGACTTGCTACCAATAAAGTTTCTTCAAGTTTTCTTCCCAATTTTCCCCAGTCATTGCTAACCAATACCTCTTTATTTTTATCAAGCTTGAGGAGGATAACATATGCTTGTTCTATAATCTTCCCTTCGGGCGAACCCGTCGCTATGTTTTAACGAGCCTAGCAACAGTGAAACTCATTCTCGTCCATTTGGATAAGTTTGTCGCTATTGGTTTTAACGAGTTTAACGAAAATGATAACTCGGTCCTTTTTCATTTTTAGAGAGTTTGAAAAGGGACGGAAAGGAAACTCCAATGATTATTTTTCATCATATAATCCCTTAAGTCCAAAAAAGCATAAAATAATACGAAAGGGATAAATTTTCGATAGTTTTAACGAGCCGAACAAGACAAGCGCTCAATCTTTTTGTGTAATAATCCCTCAAGTCCAAAAAGATTAAAATCTAGAGGAGGGATAGAACATCCGATGACTTTAACGAGTCGGAGAGGCCAATCGCTCAGCAACCTTTTCATATTTTACAAGTTAGGTGAAAAGAGCTTAAAGGAGACTCGTTTTTTGAGGAACGAGTGATAATTTTGGGTAGCAGCTGATTCCAGGTAAGGTTTGGAATTCTCCAATCATGGCAGTGTCACAAGGATGGCTATCAAGATCACTCGTCGCAGTTGTTCCTTAAAAGGGTAAATAATCAAATGGAGGTGTATGATCGGCTAAAAAGGTGGAGGTGATGATGAGAACATGACCAAGGCTTAAAAGCTGATGATAATGCATTCACAGGTTATTTATCGGAAATTGGTTCATTTTTTAATGAGCTTGAACTATGGTGGAAACGTTTGCTCATTTCTTATTTTTAATTTTTAACGAGCTTGAACTCCACGTAAAAACTGCTCGTGCCAGTCATATAATAAGGATATCTCATCTATAGATGCCATTTTTTATGGAACTTGCACCTTTCAAAGCTTTGCCCCAGATCCTTTCTATATGCAAGTTAGGAAACGACCAATCCTATGAGTTTAAAGGGTTTGAGAATCTACAAACTAAGAAAATAAATGGTCACTCTTCGCTTGCATGCAAAAAGGTTTGCATGCCCCCGGGTATAGTGAAAAATTTCCTGGCTACCATTTAGAAGTCCTTGTTTCGGCAAGACAGTTTCCATCCACATAGCAGATAGAAACACTTCCTGGCTTAGTCCGTCTGGACAAAGTTGATTCTCACTTCAACCACCTAACGTTGACGAGGGAATCTTATTCCAGCCTAACTCCCTTTTCCTGTAAGGAAGGGTGTCAGACCAGTCATTTTCCTTCACGGAAACCTACTCTATACCTGGAGTTTCCCTACTGGAGCAGGCCAGGGTGCATGCCCCCTGGGTTTTAGTCATGTCCTCCTGAATTACTCGCACTCTTCAGGTGGACGGACTGGAGATTGATGAGACATTCCTTGTGTGAAAAGACTATTTAGAGATGGCATTTGAGTATTAGCTATGTGTGAGCCGGGGAACTAAAGCTGATCTACGAGCTGGACCACTCGGCCTTCATGCGGAAAACACATTACTCTAAAGAGTGAGGAGACAATGGCTCCCATGCTATAAATATAGTCGTGCCCAAGGAGTAGATTATAATCTAGGGGTCCTTGGACTACCATCACGTTCATGTAAATAGTTTTCCTTCTCAATGTTATGGGCACATTGGGAAGGATCCCCAATGGTCAATTGGTTCCTTTATTGAAGCCTGTCAGATTTCTCATCTCAGGCAGAAGCGATGGTGAACCAAGCACTTTCCAAGTAGTCGAGGAAAGGATACTCACAGAATCCCCTTCATCTATGATGGCACCAACTAGGACCATTTTGTAATCTTGTACAATGATTCAGAATGGTACACTAGCTGGTAAACTGGGTTTGCGTAGTAGATTCTAGTCGAAGGAAATGACTAGGTTGCTTGGAGGTGGGACTGAATAGACGACCAGAAACGACTCTGACAAAATTTCTTCCTGCGATAAAGCAACGGGTAGACTGCCCCCATGTTCATCAGAGTCTATGTTTATGAAAAGAATTTGAATGGTGTCATTCTTATTCTCTTCAGTGACTGTATCATCTGAAGATGGACCTTCTGAAGGCAAGACTGGGTCAACTTCTGCCTCGACCTTTTAACTTTCATTTGGTATGGATTCAGAGGGTTTATCTTCAATGATAGATGCTTCGACCAACCACAATGGCGTGTCAGTCAAATTTTCAACCAATGATGTACTCGGCAAGATTTTCTTATGTCCATGAGGGAGCCGTAGTGGTGAAGCAGGACGGTCATCCAAAACTCTTTTAGCTTCATCTAGGAAGGGACAAAGGTGGACGGTGTGATCACCTTCACATAGTTTACAAGGAAATTTGCAATTCCTTTTCTGTCCAGATACTTCACTTTCACTAGTTGATGGTGTACTTTCAACACGATCGGAGGTTGAAGACACCAAATTGTGCAAATGAGGAGACCAGTCCCTTAAGATCCAAGGGATGCAAGGACAATCTCGATGATAGTGGTCTCTTTTGCAAATGACACAAGGAGATTTAGGTTTAGACGGTGCAGTGTGTGGATTTTCGCTAGACGATGCATGGTTGCCCCCTTTTGCTTTTGGCTCCTTCTTCTTCTTTTTCTTTTTCTCCTTCTGCTTCTTCTTCTTCTCAATTACTTTATTTTTAGCTTTACCAGCTTCATCAAGCGAAGAGGAAGGAGGAGGGGGAGAAACGGACGAAGTAAAAGGTTGGGGGGTAACTCTAGTATCATCTAGTTGCTAACTCAATTGTTCAGGAATTACGGTATTCTGAACTACAGAGGTAGAGAAAAGCCATATGGTCAAGCCAATCATCAACCCTGTAAGTGACAATGTGGCCATATGGTGTGCACCGACATCTCCCTAAGAGGAGAAAGGACTAGGATTTCCTCCAAGGGGAAATCCTTGGTTGGTAGACTCCATTTTTCTCAACCTAAAGACCAGCGAGGGAACAGTGATGTTATTCCAATTAAAATAAATTTTAGACGCTTTGACACAACTTGTTTTTTCAATTTTTAAGAGTCGAGAAAAAACAAAAGATGACTCTAGTCACCTTCGATTTTTAATGAGCGTGAAGTGACAAGTGCTCAGATGGAACTTTTATTTTAAGGAGTTTGAAAAGGAATGAAAGAGAGTACTCTGGAAATCTAGATAGAGGGATTACCAAACCAATCGCAAAAATGCAGAATACTTTTTACGATATGGCAGTCAATCTTCCCGAATGCTGTGTTTAGTGCATTGCGATTGATAGGGCGGTAGACACGGCTTCCTAAGGATAAAGGATATAGCCTATTATGGTCTCCCAATATATACTCGACGGTACGTGGGAGCACAAGTCCATACTGGCACTTGTCGTCTCAAAGAGGAGGAATCACCCAACCAGCAATGAAAGCGATAGTTACCAGGCTTAACGACGCTGAAATATGTCTCTAGCCTAAACTTCTAGATGTTATGCATTAGGTTCCAAAGCATTTTTAGGTTCATTAAATTTATTTTATAGTTGATATTTCTTAAGAAATTTTCCCTTCAGGTTCACCGCGTGATGTATATATACAATTCCTAAAATGCAGTCTAAGATGATAAACAATTGTTTAATCTTCTTTTGCAATGAAAATCCTAGCTACTAAGGGAAGAGAACTGAGGATATTTCAACAAAGAGCACAGAGCACACACTAAATGCACTGTCCTAAATCAAACCAATAAGCAGTCTAAATGCAAATGCACATGCATGTATTTTTTTTCAGCCTTCTTAATGTGTGAAGGATAAGAAGAATGCTGAGTGCAAATATGAATTATCTTTCCAAAGCGAATATACTAACAAATTTCTTTTCAAAACGAAGTGAAGATAACGATGACACTTTGCAATTTTGAATTGAAAACTGTTTTCGACACTTGAAAAACTACTCATTCAAATCACATACAAGATTAACAGTATAATCGACTATCAAGAACAATGGGATTGTCTTCTATGACTGAAAATGACACTTGCGACACTTTCATATCAAGAAACGACAGTTTGATTACGCTACTTCTTTGTAAAAGAGAACTGAAAATGGTGCACAATACATAAAAACATTTACAGTTCTTTGCACAATGGAGGCAGAACGATGGAAAGGAAAGGGGTTTCCATAGAGGTATACTTACCAAAGACAACAAAACTCCTGAATAGAGCTAAAGAGAGTGAAGGAAAACAAAAGTCTGAAGGCAAAATTAACCTTCTCTAACCATCGCACCTGTTACACAAGGAATCCAGTATCCATCTCACCTACTACACATAAGAGGTGCGATGCATACAGACTTCCTTGAAGAGAGGGTGTGATGGTACCAGTACGAGACTTTTACTGGGTCTTTGGTCACAATTTGCAGTTCAGTTCATGGATTTAGGCTGAGCAAGTGATGTTCAGTAAATATAAATGATAGGGGTTGATCTAATGAGGTTACTAGAGCCACCACTAGGGAAATTAGAGTGTTTACATATTGATTGTTCAATTTATAAACAAAACTCGGAGATAGACTGAAGCAACATTGATCTACTTTTCACTTGCATAGCAAATGCAGTTTGAAGGCTAGCTGGCTTGACTTCAGGCTCCATCTGTAAGTTTATAAAACAAACAAATATAGACTAGAAAACAATCTATTCGGTCCCCAGTGGAGTCGCCATTTTGTTACCAGGAATAGTGTCCACTTAGAGCTGCTAATCCCACTAAGACTGGTAACTATCTTAGAAACAAACAAGTTAAAACTACTTTTGCTTTCCTTTATGAGAAGTAGATAAGAGGGGAATAAAGGACACCAACCTTAGTCTTGCACTTCGTTCCTTGCTCGGTTCCTCTCCTTTCTGATAGATCTTTGCTACTTCTTCTTCGCCTACTCAGCTTTAAAGAGCACCTATGGAATCAAAGCAGCATAATACTATCGAAGAACAGAGATCTACAAACATAAGCAATACAGGACCAGATATGTATTGGCCACATAAATGCATATATCATCAAACATACAAGAATGTGGAGGAAATCTTGAATAGATTTATTAATATCAAGAATAGAAAAGAGGATTACAACCAATTGTTTTGACCCAGCATCATCCTCCAGCAAGAAAGCCCTTCTTCACCTCATGTAAAGCTTAGATCACCCAACACTATGATGTTGTACAGGAAACCAACAACAACTTCCTTACAAGATACAAGATTCCAACCTCTGGATCTCTGTGATGAGGGATCCATATATAGATGATTATAGGGGGGTGAGTCAGCTTCTGGTTTTTTGATTGTGTCCTCTCTCTGATAGTTCTTTGATTCCACTTGGAGATTGATGATCTCTTACTCATCCCTGGGCGAATTCAGAGAGGCAAGTGTCAGAGGAGAAGTTTTTGGAAGATTCTATGATCCTCCACCTCGCAACTGTCTCTGCCATTTCGTCATTCTCGCCCATCGCACCCTACAGAAGGGCTTTCTAGTATGCATCGCACCCTTTACACTGAGTAGGTGATATGCATCGCACCCTCTGCACTGGGCATTCTGTATGGTCCAGTTTTGACCAGTTCTAAGCAGTTTTCTGTGGAGAAATTCTGGGAGATGATGTAATCAGCTGACCTTGTTCCTTTAGGGAGTGAAGCAACACTTTTAGGGACTTAGGAGCCTTTGATTTATGGACATTTATGATTGGGGTTACAGTGCCCAAAAAAAGTCTATAACAGCCTACTACGAAAGATAATAGAAATAATTATGCTAAACCCCAAACAAAAGCATTTTTCTGTGCAAGTACCTCGGCTTCGAAGTGTACCCTCCAGAAGTACTAATGAATGTGATGCAACATCTTCCTCAGGTACCGTGGGATTCCCCTCCGTAGTGACCTATGTGGTCCCTAGGAATAGAAACTATGGACACCATTTCATATCAAAAGCCAGGCGAAATAGTCTCTGGGCGGGAGCCAACAGGTATGAAAAGGGGTATCTCTCCTTCCTTTTCTTCACTCTCCCTCGCACTTGAATCCCAGTAGAAAGGATCTTTCTAGGCCCTTCTAACAAAATTGGATTTCACTCATTATTCAACATCTATGTTTAATAGTTTGAGTGGTCTTCAAGAGTTAACTCTCAACTCACCTATTTTAGGGCCCTAAAGAGATAGACTTATTAATTGAATTAATGACAAATAAAAAAATGTTCTATTTCTTTTTAATTAAGCGCTTGATTTTAAAATGTTGTTCTTTAGGTCACGAGTAAAATGAGAGTGCAACTTGTGGTGTTTTAATGTGAAAGAAAATGTAGCTATTTTTCTTCTATGAAAAGAGATTCTATAAGGTTCTATGAATAAACTTGTAATTTTTTTTTTCTTTTTTCAGAAAACATGCTCCACACACTCAAAAACTAACAAAAAGACTAAAATGCTTGCAGTGCAAACTAACTTAATGCAAACTAGAATGATGGCTCAATATTCTTGCTCATACAATAAGAAAATATGTTCCTTCACAAGATCAATATGCCAACTTGACTACAAGGAGGGCACAAATTCAATGATAAACATCCCTTGAAACCAAGCAAAACCAATCGAAAAAAAGTTCACAATTTCTCAAAAATAATGAAGAAACCAAAAAACAAAAACTAAAAAGAAAAACAAAGGCAAGAACGATGTTTTTGTCCTTTTGTTTTTTAAACAACCCAAAGAAGTTTTTGAGAACACGAAGACTACTAAAATTCCAAGACCGAAAACAAGCATAAAGAGTCCCAAAATTCACAAGTTATAAATAAAACTTGAGACAACAAAGGACTAGACTTGCATAAATTGATCGAACAACAGTATAAAGGACTTCAAAAAACAAAAAGAATGTCAAGAAAGACTTTCAAGATCACCAAAGAGGCATTCAAAAACCATGAAAAACCAAATAGGTCAACCAAAAAACGAAAAGAAATAAAAGCAAACTAAAAGTTGCGTTATAAACAAAACTGAAACAAGTTTCTTACTCACCAAAGTCAAAACAAGCAAGAACTTGTACAAGAAGCCTTGAACCCAAAGTGCAAAATGAAACTTTACTCAAAAAGAAAACCGAAGGTTGACTAGGCTTTTCAACTTGGAGAATATTAGAAACTGAAAACTTGTGTGAAAGTAGAGCTTTACCGACAGTGAATGACCATAAAACAAGAAAAACCACTAGGAAACAATCTTAACTGAGTCCAAGATTTTGAAAAATTTATTCAAAATGAGGTATATGCAACTATACAAAGATAGAGAAGCATGTATACGCAAGTAAAACAAAGGAAACTCGCGTATACGCTAGTTTCCTTGAAGAAACTAGTGTGTATACGCTATTGTATCCTCTTAAAAACATGTATATAAAGCTCAATAAAGAAAAAACAAATCTAGGCCCGATCCAAAAGATCAGACTTGATGCCCAGGAAGCAAATAGGTCACATACATTGTAAAATCAAGAAATCAATCAAGCAGTCCCTGATCAAGAAGAGATAACCCAATATAGGAAAAACAAGAATGCTTTCCCAAGTGGAGTCGCCAATTCTATTATAGGTAGAATCACCATAGGGTCTTGGATTGGGAACCCCAATAGAGAGGAGGGCATACAACATAAATAGACATACAAATAAGTAGTCCTAATACTTAAATAATTAAACTTGGTATAAAAGGTCTTACCCGTAGGTCCTATGTTTGAAGTCATTCCCATAGGGTTAAACCCTCTGCTTCTTCCTTGTGCTTTGAGACCGGAAATTCATCCAAGGCAAAGCATGTACACCAAAAATATCTGAAATCATATTCATGACATCAAGGTTCGATAATATAAGCATGTAAGAAAATAATAGTTAACGTGAGATTTTATAAGCAAAGCATGACATAAATTAATGCATAAAGACCATAATCATTAGGAACAAGACAACCTATTTGCTAATGTAAGCTAAAGAAAATATGGAAGAACTACAACCTAAGTCATCCACTGGCTCCAAGAGAAACCGTCCTCCCTAGGCCTCAACAATCCTCCTCCATAAGTATACACAAGGATGTCATGAAGGGATGATGAACATCTCAAGAAGGAAACAATGGTTTCCTATGACTTGGGGGTGTAGAAGGCACAAGGATATCTTCAGACTCAAACAGGGATGTAATCAACTATAATATCAATATATAATCCTTTCTCCTCCATTAGGCCTTACCATGGATATGCATTTATACTTCTCCAAATTATTTTTTTCAGTTGGGAAACAGTTGGGCCACGGGCTATAGTAGGTGGGTATCCGATCAAACTCATAAACCCCGCCCAAATTAAGGGAGATTATATATTTTTTAATGTTTTAACACATATAAGCGGGTTGGGTATAGGCTAACTCGCATGTACATGTGCTTTATATAGGGAATAATTGCGTATGGGATTTAAAACATTGTTTTTTAGAAAATGGACCAAGTCTGGTAGGGAAGGGTTACCCTAGGCCATATCATAGCACATCAAATATACCAAGAGTGTTAAATGGTGCTATAGCCCCTGGTAATCCATTATGATAGGTCCCAGTGTGTGAAGCCATTAAGCACCAAGGACAATGTCGTAACTGCCCATTTCAATGGAAAGCATGTGCATCTTTAGGTGGTAGTCTCCCATTTGAAGCTTAATATTCTCACAGTAACCTTCACATTCCATGGTCCCCCCATTATTGATAATGACTTGTAAATTAGATACCACTCATACAAATAAATGAACAACTCCTTTGACTCTCTTATGGATAAAATTATGATTGTTTCCACTATCAATAAATACCACTACTAGTCGATGTTTAGTAAAGGCTCGGATTTTGATAATCTCAAGCGAAGAAATGCTAGCTAATGCATGTAGTGATATAACTGACTCATCGGGTGTAGCTATGAGATTATTGTTGGTTTGGATTTCCCCCGATTCTTCCTTAGGCACCTCAAGGGATGGAGCTTCATTTACTAATTTGTTATCAATAACATCAATTTGAAAGAATTTTGGTTCCTTCTATTTATGTATGGGGGAGTACTTGTCATCATAATAGTATCACAGTCCTTGTTTCCTTCTTTTAGCCATTTCCACTAGTTACACCTTTTGAACCTTAAGTGTTTGGATGGGTCTCTAAGCATGGGTCAGACATTCCTTGGTGAAGGAATTTGTACAATTGCACTAGGAATTTAAGAAAATTTCCACATCTAAGGCCTTGCAACATGCATCCAACTAAGTAGGTGGGTGGTGCATCCAGACATGGGCTTGGATGGCTTCTTTTAGGCTAGTGATGAAACATTCCAAGTAGAAGTCATCTCCTAGACTGTCAATTCTAATGGCTAATTGTTTAAAGGATGAAATGTAGTCCTTTACTGTACCTATTTGTCAGAGATTAATGAGATGAACCAAAAAATTAGATTCTTAGTCAAAGTGATCGCATATGGATTTTGAGAACATGTTCCAAGTTGCTCTCCCTCGATAACATTTTTGATGCCACTGGCATGACTACCATCTCTCTTGGTCCAAGTAAAGGGATCCCACATGTAATTTAGTTCCATATTTGTAGATGTCATTCAGGGAGAAATATTGTTCCATTTGTGCTACCAATATTGGAGGGTTGGAGCCATCAAATTTTTACATATCCATATTGGGTGTCTAATGGCCAGAAGAGTGGTGATTTCCATGGAAGTGAATGTGATGGATGGATTCTACTTTTATGTGTGCATCAACATTAGGATCATCCATATGAGAAATTTTTATAATGGATTATAGTTGTGAGATTTTCTTGGTAGTTGTCACCTCGAATGCCTCAATTTTTTTCTCAAGGTGGTTGACCCTCTCGACTGCCCTTTCTGTGACCATAAATTGAGATCAAGTACCTAGCATACACTAACCTCAGTCAAATTTTTGAGCTTACTTCAGAGTAGTTTGCTTGGAAATAGGGTAAGCTCGGGAGTCTAATGGAGTGGGTCACTTCAAGCCACATTGGGAAAAAAATTTGGACCGCCCAAAATTTGGGGGATTACAAGTGAATGATACCACTACAACCAACTCATCATCTTGAAGCTTATGGGATAAGTCTCTTAAAAATATCCTGGGATTGTTTCAAACACTTATATATATATATATATTATATATATATATATATTATATATATATATATATATATATATATATATATATAATATATATAATATATATATATATATACTCTAAAAGGAGTTTTACTCGCAACTGATCGATACTATAGTGGACGAATTCCAGAAAGTTTGATACCGCCCAATGTCCGGTGAAAATAGGGCCTAGACTATAGTAACAGAAACCCCAAGGTCTTAGTACTAGAAAATGTCTTATGACATTCTGATTTGGACTATGGAAGCCAAAACCCTCACTAAACAAAGAGTCTGATCTTCACTATGAAAACCCCAACTACTGAATCTGAATTGTAAGATGGTGGTAGAACCCCAACTGTTGATCTAGAAGACAAGGTAGAGGGTGAACTTCCAATAGTGGAGAGAAATATGGTCAGAAAGGAGTGTCAAGTGGTACAGATTGCAATATATGCAAGGGTTTGACAATAGTACTCGACCCAATCGTTCAGGGGGATAACTAAGGAGGATTGACTGTACCCTTAGCTGTACTACCCAACTACCCTATTATATGTGCAAGTAATCTCCCCGAATGTTTTTCTCAGTGTAATGTAGCAGCAAGATGACCGGCGACTTATCTAAGGTAAGGTTTCAGGTTATCCTAGGGGGATTCAGATATACCTAAGGGTACATGGAAGTGTACTTTATGCATGGTTCTATCTAATGTGCTACTTGTTGGCTTGAGGGGGCTTGACCTAGGTTCAAAGTTATTTAGTCAAACAAATCCCTACACTACTAGCCCTTTCAGCATCAGCCCATGGAGCGCAGACTAAATTCTCACCCGAAGCAATATGGGGGGATGCTGGAACCACGTTTCCACACCCTTGAGATGGGTGTGATGTCGTTTGGTCTCTTCTATCCTTGCCTTCATGGAGGTGATCTCACTCTAGGGCTTGTAAGACAAACCCTCTGTTCCAGCTTTCAATACCTTTGGGAAAGTACACAATTGACCTTCACACAACTCTAACCTATAGCTTCGATACTTTCACGCTACTATAGCAACGTGCTATTCAAATTCCTCAATTATCGTAAATGATTTGCTTATCTTGTCAAATACTTAAAGTTATTACCATGTAAGAAGATATCTTGATTGCGTTCAATTATTGAATGTAGTTGCATTCATTCGCAAATCATATAAGCATAATAAAGGAAATTCATACACAAAATATCCAAACCCGTAAACAAAACAAATACACAGAAATTGCAGAATAACTCATTTTATTAATATCTTCCAGTTATTACAAACTTTGTTCACCCTGCGAACATAGCTGCTGGGGTCTGCGCACTTAGCTGTGGATTTCTACCATAGGCCTCTGCACACTCAGCTGCAGAGCCTCTACCTACGCTACAACCCAAGACTTAGACTTCTTTCTCTAAATCTATGACTCTCTTGCTTGTGTTATCCTCTTAACTACTTAGAGATTAGCTCTTTTTATACAATCTCATGGTCCGCAGACCATGTGATATCTCTTGCAACCAACTTTACTTTGCGAAACTAAGGGCAGACTACCCTTTGTGTCACATAATACCTTCGTGCTCCATGACCACAAAATGCAGAGTCTTTACAAT
Organism: Pinus taeda; assembly: GCA_000404065.3. Classification (NCBI taxonomy): domain Eukaryota; kingdom Viridiplantae; phylum Streptophyta; class Pinopsida; order Pinales; family Pinaceae; genus Pinus; species Pinus taeda. The sequence continues at coordinate 3,532 of APFE031575933.1, read as the reverse complement.
AATATCACAAAAACTTGACTTAAACATGGGCTTTTATCCCCAAAACTACCCTTGGGGATACCGCTCCCAACATGCCCCTAACACAAACATTGTGACTCGCCCTCAAGTCTCTCAGTAGGCATGGAGATCTTTGCACGAAGCTCGTCCAATTTGACCCTGATGACCGCAACTTTAGCAGTGCACTGAGCTGTTGCCTGCTTCACATCTTCAACTGTCTTCTTAGTGATTGCCCCTACACTGTCAACCTGAAGCTATTGTTGCATTGCTTACAGAGTCACAGGCTTGCCTTCAATATTTCCTATCACTGCAATGTTCCTCTAGCTAGGGCTTTAGTCACGTCTTCAACACTGCTTCCTTGTGTAGCACTACGTCCACCTATTCCTTCAGCTTCTTAGCTTCTTGTAGCTTAGCTAACCTTTGTGTCAGTGTGACAGTTCGTTCTATGCCCTTAACTTCGTCATAACGCTCTTGGATTTCGTGTGCTTTTCTCTTGAGCCTCTGGATGTTTGGGTCCTCCTGCAAGCCGGTCAGGACCTCAAACGACTGTTCAAACAACTATGTGTAGTCTACTACTGCACTCTCCACTGCCATGAATGCTTCTGTGGTAGTAGCCACCCATTGTTCCTTTACCTCTGGTGGTGTCAAAAGCTGAGCCCTCAACTGGAGCTATGTAATCTGCAAGTTCAGGTCTAACTAAACCCGTGCCATCTTCGTCTGAGTGTCACGCACCATTGTGTCCAATTTATGAATGTGGACCTCGACTGGCTCCTCCTCCAGAATGGCTAATTCCGAGACCATTCTGCGGGCCTCCTCCATGACCTGTATGATCTTCTATCTCTAGTTGGATGCTTTGGCATCCATGGTGATGGCAGCATTCCTTTGCAAGGCCATCTACTCATTTTTTATTTTCTATTCACTGATCACTTGGAGGGCACGGTGCTCACGGACCCTCAGCTATGCAATTACTCCATCCTGTAAGGAGTGGAGTGCTTTGCACGAGAGAACTACCACGTTCAATCCCACTCCCTTCAAGGTGCTAAAATTGGGCTTATCAGCCTCATTTTCTATTGTCAGTGCTCCATCTAGCAACACTAGCACACTAAAATCCTTCATGCGTGGCATATCGGCAACCTCTGACATGCCGATAGCCAAGCTGGTAGACGTTGTACCAACTTACGACGTGCGTGCCTACAACTCCTGTAGTCCAATATGGATGGCCCCTAGGATGATCTGCTGCTGCTTTTCAAATTGTTGTAGGGCCTCTGTGGTGACATCTTTGATTGTGTCACCGATGTCATATAAATCTCCCTCCATTAGTGTGATGGGGTCCAGTGAGGTATTAGTTTCCTTGGAATTCTTTCTGGACCCTCCCTTTTCTAGCTCTCTCAGGCACCTAATATGGCTAGATGTCTCCTTAGGGTCTGCGCTATGCTGCTCTATATCCTCTTCTTCAATTTCAGGTGAAGGCGACTGTGCACCTTTGTTAGAGCCCCGCTCTATGCCTCCCATTTTTTTCTTGCCTCCTTTCCTGTCTACTCTAACTTGGCCTTATCAATGGCCTCCTTCTTCCTCTTCTCGACCAACTGTGCCATTTTCAATTTGGCCTCGTCCTTCTTCTTTTGTGTGGCAGACTTGCTTCCACCCACCACTAATTCCATGGAGGTGCGCCACTTTGCTGACCATTTATCCAACACTGCATCAATGGCATCATCCATGGCTAGGTATGACATATCGTACCACTTCTTTGTCGAATCCTTCCTCGCCCTGATTGTGATCCAATGGAAATCAGCTTTAAATTCGGGATAGCTTTGTAGGTTATCATATACCATTGGCAACAATCACAACTTATGATTAATAACCATCTTCATATTCATTTCTATCAGGATCCAAAAGATTTTTCTATCACGAACAACCTCTGCATCCTTGGTTGCCCACAATGAAGAGTACTTCACTGCTTCAGGGAGGTATGGAGTGACTGAGGGAAATTGGCTCTCTTATGGTAGATCCCATACTACAAGCACAATTGAGAGTAAGAGCCATCCATATTAGAATGTCTTTCTCTGCTCTTGTGACTCAGAAAAGTTGCCCAGGAACTCGCCACAAAGGTAGTCTGACTAGTTAAACTACACTCCTTTCCTGCACTGTTGTGCGAGCATGACGACAGGGGCCGACACCTCATCAATGTGACACTTCTACATCACCTTCCCTACAAGGATCTACATTGGCACCTTCACAGAGGGGTCGTAGACGCTGGAGATTGCATACCGGCGTGACTTATTTACCAATTTGAACTTCTCTTTCATTGATTCTACAAGTGCCAGCTCGTCACCCTTGCCACAAAAAATCATCATTGGATTTTCACCTATAGACAATAGGCATGTGATGCAGTGAATCAACATATCGGTGATGGGTATTGGCTCCTCCAGCCACAGACACCCATCATGCACCAAGCACAAAAGTTGCTTGATGACCAACATTGTCATGGGGGTACGGTTATAGTGTGACACCCAAAGCAAGTTGAGTAATCCTGCCTTCTCTACTCCTCTGAGCCACTTCCGTAGCTCCAGTGCAGTCATCCCCATCTGTGTGTCTATGACACGATGCATCAAATATTCGATCTCTAAGTGCGGGAACTTCTCATGGTCCACCAAGTCCCAGTGTTCGAGCTTCAAAATTGGCACCCGTGCCAAACACAGACCATCAAAAGTGATCTCATCTTGTAGCAATGGGGTTTGCAGGGGAGTTTTACTTTCATCAACGACCTTGGGGACCTTGGACTTAGGCTTTTGCAGAGGGACATACTTTATAAATCTAACCCAGAAATATTTGAGAAATAACAAATAGACCCAATAATAACAAGATTGAAATAGATAGAAATGATTTACTTTATTGGTATCAAACCCTTAAGGTAGGGCAACACCATACATTCACTCCTTAAGGAAGGAGAGCACTCCACAAGCCATATTCCTGTTCATACAATAATCCTTGAGAATTCCTTCAAACCTCTCCATGTGGAGTCTCTAGCCTCTATATAGGCCTCATACATACAATACCATGGGTCATTACCATGGTTCCCTCATACCATCAAACTAATACCATGGGCCCCATTACCTTATTACTAACTACTTGTGGTCCCTTACATGATATGGGTTAACCACCTTATTTATTACTATGGCCCATCCCATTATTACATTATTACCTTGGGTACCTCCCTTGGTACCCAATATTATCCCCCCTAGGTATATAACATCTTGTTGTAGATCTAAACCGGAAATATTATAGATCTGATATGAAAATATAAGATAATGCAAATAAACCCAAGAAATATATGAAATGATTCTTTATTGATCAAACCCTTAAGGTAGGGCAACACCGTACATTCACTCCTTAAGGAAGGAGAACACTCCACAAGCCATATACATGTTCATATAAGAATACTTCTCTTCATATCTCTCCATGTGGAGTCTCTAGCCTCTATATAGGCCTCATACATACAATACCATGGTTTCCTCATACCATCAACTAATACCAT
>APFE031575924.1:269551-313829 GCA_000404065.3 Pinus taeda | reverse complement strand
TTAATAATTAATTATTTGTGGTTCAAAAGAAAAAGGGAAAAATAGAATGTTAGCCATGCCAAATCTAGTGAGGATTTTTTGATGTTGTCAACCAAGGTCATCTCATCTATAGAGTTGGAGCAATTTTATCCATAAATAAACATCACTATATGTATATCAAGTACTTTTCTAGTAGGCGATCAAGCAACAAACCAAGGTTTGTAGCACTTTAGATAATATTATATGTTGCAAATTTCAAAAATATAAAATAAATTCATTTTTTTGGAGACTCAAAAAGTGGTGGATTGGATATCTCATCATATTAGCATCAATGTATCCTCTCTTAATAAAATTTATAAAATATAAAGGATGAAATGAGTTCATTGGAATGGTTCACATGCAAACATATCTAGAGGGAACTCAATATGAAAGTTGGCCAACTATCCAAGGAAGTTGTGGAGTGTCTCCCAGGTAGTTTTGATACCTCTCTTGAACATATTTTACATAAAGGATGAAATGAGTTCATTGGAATGGTTTACATGCAAACATATATATAGGTAACTCAATATGAAAGTTGGCCAACTATCCAAGGAAGTTGTGGTGTCTCCTAGGTAGTCTTGATATCTATGAATTTGTGGATGACACGAGACAATAGCCATGGAGTTTCGAATCTAGAGGCTTAAACCTATATGGTTTATTTTGTTGTTTTTTCCATATACTAATTATCGACTTAGTCTCGAAACTCTTTATTTTGGAGAGACTTTATGAAAAGAGCTTATCATGTAACGAAAATACAAGAAAACAATTATTGGTGGTTAGGAGAAATGATCGTTACACTTTCATGTAGATTCAATTATGTCAATTGAAGTGAAACTCTTATTTTATCAATAATAGTATTAAAATCGAAAGGAATACCCTGTCTAGAGTGTTTTTCCATATAGATTCAATTATGCCAATTGAAGTGACTCTATTATTTATCAATTATAGTATTAAAATCAAAAGGAATACCCTCTTAGAGTGTTTTTTCTTGGATATCCAGCAATAGTGAGACTACATCATAGTCATGTCCAAGAATAACACTTGATTAAGGCGTGGAATTGAACCAGTGACTTAACATCTAGGAGTGTCTTAATAGCACACCCAATCATTGTCTATCCAAGACCCTGAGGACACCCACCTAGAATGTTACTTGAAAAATAAAATAAAATTAATAATGACACCATAAAATTAATATATTTATCTATCTTCAAAAATCATTAATTATATTTTTGATATTTATATTGAGAATTAATTTATTATATGGATAGCCATGATTTATTTTAGAATAAGGTTTCCAAAATTTCTATTATTTTTTATGTTGTGTGTTTTCAACCTCCACTCTATTTTGGGTTACGAATTCTGAACATTATATTAGCTAAATAGCTCATAAATTAAATTGCAGATAAATTAAATGACAATAAATCTTTTGATGGATATTGGTTTTTATCAACCTTTTAGTTTATATGGTTGTGCTAGTATATAATTATTTTGACTTAACACACATACACATAGATATGTTAACTTTAAAATCAAACTTGTTTAAAAAAAAAAAAAAATGCTTTTAAATTTAATTTCTTATTATTTTTTATGTTAGTAAAATTTAAAAATAAAATAAATTATTATATCAAAAGTTAAAAATTATTAATCATATGAATGATTAAATATTAATTTAAATAATTTTAAAATAAAATAAATTAATTATAAATAATTTTCAATGAAAAAATGATAAAGAAAGTTAAGGTGTGAAGTATGTTTTCTACAAAACCTACCAAAGAAGAGTGTACATAAATTCAAATTAAAATAGTCATAAACATATGAAATAAATAATAGACCATTAACAACATCATATCATGGGAAAAACCATTTTCGGAGAAAAAAATCACACTCTATAGCACATTCATTGTATTATTTAGTAACTAATGTTTATTAACTAATGATTACAACATAAAATTTTGATGTTCTTTCCAAGAGTGTTCAACAAAGCCTTATTTCTAGAGAAAAAATGGTACCATAATAGTAAGGTAAAAAATACTCTCTAACTTTCCTCCACTACAATGCTTAATTTATATTATATAATATTTTTATAAACCATTTATGAATTTCTATTTCTGCGTAGAGAATATCACCAGTAGGTTATTCCTTGTCATTACTTACTGCTAAAACATTCTTTGCACAATTCCTACAATAAATATCTACACAATTGTTGAAATATTATCTCCATAATGTCCAAAATATATGCTACAAAATTGTTGAAATATTCCTTGTATAATTGTAAAAATATTTCCCACGGGGCTTTGGATTGACGGTGAATGGGTGCACTGCTAAGGCACTCCTTGTGATAGGTCACTGGTTCAAATGCCTCGTGGTGCTTATCTACAAAAAAGCCCCAAGAGTTAGCTCAATCAATCAAATTAGTGCCTCGCCAATCAGGAGGTCACAGGGTCAATTCCCAGAGAGCTCTTGGGGTCAGGTCGGTAAATAGGCCAAGGGGTGTGGATCCCCTTCAAGTGGGGTCCACTCAATCTGGACGTAGCGGCTACCCACCGACCAGGATATCCGTGAACCAGAAGTGAATATATATATAATATATAATTTAAATATATATTATATCTATATAAATATACTATATATATAGTTCAATATATTAATTGTGCAATCATGAAATATTTCATGTACAACTGTTGACATATTCCCTACAATATTTCTAAAGTATTATTTCCACAACTATTGAAATATTTTCTGCACAACAAATAAATTTCTTAATAGTGTTGTAGAAGTTATTTGTGGCACTACAAAAATTCTCCACATCACTATAATATTCATAGAAATGTTGCATAAATTCTCAATATCACTACAACAACACAATATAAATTCTCAACATCACTATAATGTTCTCAATGACACTACAAAAATTCTCAATAGCAATGTAATGTTCCTATTAATGTAGAAATTCTTTACAATAATGCAAGGTGTGTGAAACCTTTCTTAAATTCTCCCACTTGTCATATAATTTGGAAGAGTAAAGGGGAGAAAATATCAAAATGAAAGATAATTGTTAAGGCTTAGAAGGGCCATGGACTCATAGCACCACTTGAGCTTATATGTGCTCACTAATTTCATCAATGCACTTGCAACATCTTGAAAGGTGCCATCTTTCTCAAGTATCACCTTTTCATCCTCTACCGTGTCCCTAATGAACATAATGTTAGATATCAATATGCTTTGTCTTTACATGAAAGGTTGAATTCTTAGCTAGACAAATGGAAATATTATTATCATGTTGAATCATGATGGATTTTTGACTTATCCTTACTTCTAAATAAAGTCTCATCTTCCAGATAACCTCATTAGAATAATGGGTAGCTGCCATATACTTTTCCTTTATAGCAGACACTATGACCACATCTTGTTGTGATTCGAATTTAAACAGGAACGCAACAAATTATAGATATAACCATAAATACAAAGATGCAACATAAATAACACTTCATTTCATTAATATCAAATACTGAAATATTCTTACAAACAGAATGGAAATAATACTAGCTCGAGCGATGGTAGCTTATCTCTGAGAATATATGTGGCGGCTACATGCCTCTGAACTGTGTTACAATGAGGCTATGAGGCCTATTTATTATTGAGAAACAATGGAAAACAGTAAACATCCAAAAACCTAACCCTAGGAGATGAAGCGCCAAAACTGTGGGCCCCGTTTGGGTAATTTGGTACATCAATTTTCTGGGGTTGTAAATTTGGCATACGATCTCCATTTGGCTATCATAATACCTTGTTTCGAAGATCTTTAAGAATAAGTTGAAAGCAAACCAATCACTTCTCATGGGACTTTTCTAGTCTCTCCATTTTCCCTAAAAATGTCATTTTGGGCCTCAAAACGACGTTGGAAGTTCAAGACTCGAAAATCTACCAAAAATAGTAAATTGTGCAACAATTAAGGAAACTAAAAAATTGAAAGAGATAGTGTTGGGGGTCCAAGTGGAATAGGAGGGTGACCACCAATAACCACATGGATCATTCCTTCCCCATTAGGAAGCAATGGTCCCAATTGCATTGAGTGCCTCAATGAGATGGGGAAACTTATGTTGAACTTGGCCCCTGGTGAGCCACTTGGCTTGGTGCAAGAGTTGGTCAGCTTTGACAACTCAATACAGTTGGATATTTTGCTAGAAATTGTTCTTGACCTGTGTGTCCATAATCCGATCAGTTTTGGTCTGTTCCATGCAGTCTGGGTTTAACTCTATTGGTGTGAGTTTTTCTACAATGTTTGGTGTGTCCAGCAATGGTGGGAAGTAAGTTCAAAGGTGGTGCACATTGAACACTAGGTGTAGGCCAAGGAATGGGGGAATGTTGAGATTAAAAGCATTGTCTCCCACATCCTTGGTAATGGTGTAAGGACCATATCAGAGTGGTCTAAGCTTCTGATGGGCTCGAGTAAGGTGTTCCTTCCTCAAGTGAAACCATACTTTGTCGCCCTCTTGAAATTTGTGTGGCACCCGATAGTATCATGTCATTGCTTGTACTTGGAATTTGACTTCTCCAGGATGTCATGAACCTATTGGCAGATGTGTTGGATGCATTGAATAAATCTAGTCGCTTTATTAGCCTCGAACAGTGCACATGTGGATTTTATCTGCGTAGTTGCATGAGGCATGGCAACATCAATTAGACACAATGGCTAAAAGCCTAGACCCACTTGAAAAGGATTGCGACCAACAAGCTATGGAGAGCTCTACTATAAATGTGTTGCACATATGGAATACTCTCATCCCAATTTAGAGGATGCTTGGAGTTGTACATCTGGAGTATGTGCACTATCATCCTATTGACGACCTTCGTCTGGTCATCAGTCTAGGGATGGAAGGAAATCGATTTGGTGAGCTTGGTGTCCAATAGTCTCCAGAGGCTTGACCAGAATGTGCTTGGGAACCTACTATCCTAATGGTCTGTGGTATCCCAAAATGTATCCATACTCGTTCAAATAAGAGTTTGGCAGTGTCCTCTACTGTGATACTCTTCTTGCAAATCGTCAATATAGCCATCTTAAAAAAATTATCAATGACCAAAAATACACAGTCATTACCATGCTTGGTAGAAGGGAGGCCAAACATGTAGTCCATGGAGATGGATTCCCACGGCTACCTAGGAGTAGGTAGAGGAGTGTACAGGCCTTGCTTATTGATGGTTGGCTTGGCGATGGGGTAGGTAGTGTAGGATTTGATAGATTTCCCAACATTCAGTCAGAGATTGGGCCAATAAAAGTACTTTTGTAGTGAAACCACAATTTTCTCCACAACAGAGTGTCCTACAACCCAACTATAGTGCGCCTCCCAAATCAGATTGGCACGCTCACTTGAAGGAACACAAAGGTGGCCCAGGTAGCATAATAATATGTCTTGGAAGTGGAAATTAGGAACTTGCTTGTCAGCTGCTAGTATCTCGTATGTCGAGGAAAACTCTAGATCATTTTTAGTTGTGACCATCCTAAGGTCTCGTGACCACAAGAGTTGAGAACATTAGTTAGTGTTGCAATTGGGGGGCGGTTGAGACACTCTGCAACATGATTGGTGCTACCCTTTTTGTATTTAATGTTCAAGTGGAATTGTTGCAGATATGTAGACCACTTCTGATGGCGATCATTCTGTAACTTCCCTTGTGTCTGTGTAAACTGAAGAGGTCGGTAATCGGTGTGGATGACCATCTTCTTCCCTAGAATGTAGTGCCTCCATTGTCGATAAGCCTGCATGATGGAATACATATGTTTATCATAGGTGGGGTACTTTCGAATTGTATCGGAAAGTGTCTCACTACGATAGGCCACTAGATGCCCATGTTGGATGAGGACTACACCAATAGCATAGTCTGAGGCATCTGTCTCGATTTCAAATGGTCGATGCAGGTTTGGCAGTGTAAGTACCATTGCAGAGCAGAGACGATTCTTCAACTCAATGAACACCTTTTGTTGGGACTCAAACAAAGAAAACTTTGATTTCGCCCCGCACTTAGTAATCTAACTCAAAGGCCAGGCGATATGGGAGAATACCAACACGAACCTCCAATAGAAATTTGCAAGGCCCAAAAAGCTATAAAGATCCGTTAGAGTGGTCGAGGTTGGCCAATCTTGAAATTCCATGCTCATCTATAGTGTAACCCAAATATTGGACCTGGCTCATGCAAAAGGTGTATTTCTCCAAGTTGGCACATAGTTTGTGCCATCAATGGGTTTGAAGGACCTGTCGAATATGTTGCAAGTGTTCTTCCCAACTCTTGTTGAAGATGAGGATGTCGTCTAGATAAACCACGACAAATGAGTTGGTGAAGGGCCGCAAGATGTCATCCATTAGCCTCATAAAATTAGAAGGGGCATTTTTCAACCCGAAGAGCATAACCAACCATTCCAAAAGGCCTTCCTTGGATTTAAAGGTGTTCTTCCATACATTTGTAGGCTCTATTGGAGACTCGTGATAACTATACTTTAGATCGATCATGTTGAAATACTTGGCCCCCTTAAGTTGGTCTAGAAGGTCATCAATCTGTGGGATTGGATACCTGTACCTAACAATGATTTTGTTTAGTGCCTAATAATCAATGCAAAGCCTCTATGTCCCATCCTTCTTCTATACAAGTATAATCAAGCTCCCACAAGGCGAGGAACTTGGTAAGATGTGCCTTTTCTATAGCAACTCCTAGATTTTCCACTTGATCTCTTGATTTTCAAAAATGGGGCAGTGATATATCAGCCCATTGGGTAGAGGTGCTCTAGGAGTCAGATCAATTGAATACTTGACCTAGCAATGCAAGGGTACCCTGTGGGTGAGGACAAGATGTCCCTATATTCTTCCATGACTGTATCCACCCGCTTCTGCTTCTTGGAGGAATCCTTACCGAGGGTCATGGATGTGGCTATGAATTTCCCCTTACATTGAGAGTGAATCAGAAAGAAAACAAATTTCCCAATCTAGGATATCACCTTACTGCATTGCTTCGCAGAGATCAAAGAGATGGTGGTAGGTGGGGTTACCTGTAATATCCTGTATAACTTAGTAACCAAATAAATAACAATAGAGCGAGGTGTAGACTCATACACAACATGTCGCTTCCACAAGTATGGTTGTCCTAATAATACATCACAAAATTCAAGAGGAGAAAAATCACACAATACCTCATCCGTGAAGGGCTTGATGTTGTAGGGTAGGCAACACTGATGGCTGACATAAAGATCTTATCCTTGGTGAAGCCACCTGATGGTATATGGTTGTGGATGTGTTATAGTCAGTAGGTCCAGCCATTTCACGTACTCTACTAAAATGAGGTTCTTTTGGCTCTCGTTGTCAACAATAAACTGTAGTGGAGAACCCTTCACCCACATTTGTGAGTGGAATATGTGTTCCCCCTCTTATGGATCTTCAAGCTCAATATTCTAGTTCTTGGTGATGGCCACAGTGGCACTGGGCTCTGCATAAATTATCTTCTTCCCTTTTTCATTCCCCTTGTCAGGTTCTAACTCAGAGTTGGAACATGTGTCAGACTCAGAAGCCTTCAGCTTGGCCACTAGTGAATGCTTGGCCCGACACTCACTTGTGTTGTGAGTGGAGCTCTTATGGAACTCACACCACTTTCTCATGTCCTTATTTGTCTTTGTGGTGTTTTTATTTTCTTGTGGCTTTGATGGGTTCTTCTAGGTCACCCCACCTTGGCCTTGTCTTTTACTCTCCGATTTGTGGGTGTCGTTCCCTTGCTTCAGATTCGCATATCCAAATTCTCAATTTTCCTCTTTAATCTTATGCTCGATCTTGACAGTGTACTAGTACGTCGTGTCAAGCAAGGAGATTTCCCTGAAATCCATCTCATTCTAGATGTACCTATGTAGGTAGTCGCGGTACTTGAGTACCAAATGTTTCTCATAATCCTTTATACCCAACTTCATGTGAAGGGTATGAAAAAACATGTAAACTCTAGCATGTATTGGTCCCTTCCTTGTTGCTTCCGACAAGGTAGTACTCCTCCTTGATGGAATCTCGGAATGAATCCCAAGTGGGTGTGACCGAAAATAGTGAAGGCATACTTTCATCCTTCGGCTCACAGTAGGTTTCCCACCAGTCCTTGACGTGGGGGGCGACTTTGAGAAGAAAAAAAGTAATCTTTTCCCAGCTTGAAAAATCATGAAGAGAAAAATATCCTTCTAGTAGATTTAACCATTTATCTATGATGTCCACACCTTTCAGACCCTCAAATATGGGAATGTTAAAGTTAACTTATACCTTAAAGGGTGTGGCGCTTCCAACATAGTTTCTAGAAGTAGATGCATTGCCCTTGGGTGGCCGCTAAAGGATCTAACCAAAGTTGTCCATCATCGTGTTCCTCTGTCGCTCGAGGTCTTCTTCGAGCAAGATTTTGAAAGGATATCCTACCCCTTCGTCTTTCTTTTCTTCCCCCATGGGAGGTCGTCGGGATTTGTGAGGTTGGTCTTGCAAAGATTCGACCAGTTCAAGCCCTAACTCTTTATATCCCAACCTCATTGGAGAAATGCAAAGAAAAACTGAGAAAGAACAAACTGCTCTTATACCATTGATCTGAATTTAAACAAAAACACAACAAATTACATATATAACCATAAATAAAAATATGTAGTAGAAATAACACTTCATTTCATTAATATCAAATATTGAAATATGCTTATAAACAGAATGGAAATAAGACTAGCTCGAGTGATGGTAGCTTATCTTTGAGAAGATATGTGGCGTTTACATGCCTCCAAACTATGTTTTTTTTTTTTTTTTTTTTTTTTGGGGCAAAGGCTACGCTAATTATATTAAAAAACCAAAAATGTATGTACAAGAGGTGAGAACCTCTGAGAGCGAGTGTTCAGCTCTCTGGCAAAGCTTGCTTCATCAACCTGGATTGTCTGCATATACAAGCTAGAGATACCAAAAAATACCAGCAGAGATAGTTTGTGCTGTGACATAGACTGACTAGGACAGACATAGACCGACATTAACATGCATAGAAACTGGAAATTAACCCAGACCCCGAGACCCATTACAAGAAACAGTTTTTGTGACCAGCATTTTCATAATTGCTTCATGCCACCAAACCAAAACTAAGCAAAAAGGAAAATACAACTTTCGCCCGATATCAGGCTTACCCTTGACGCTCCTGCCATTAGTTGTCCTGCTTCTTCCGCGCCTCAGCTTCTCGTTCCACCACTCGTTTCTTGTGGTCTTCTGCTGCACGAACCGGGTCCCGTGCCCAAGTAACTTCCATGCCAACCGGAATATCTTCAATACGTTCGATACCCGGTGGTAATTGGAGGTACAGAGTGTAATCAAAAGAGTCCTCAGACTCTTCAGTCTTTGGCTTGCTCTGAGGAGAGGAAGGCCTGTCGATTTGAGCTTCCTTTTGAGCCTCTGGTGGACCTTCGGACATAACCATGGGTTCTTTCCCTTTGAGGCTGCTGATTTCTTGTAAGGCTTCCGCCTGCTCTGCTGAGTAACCATAGGTGCTTTCCTCGTCCATCTTGCTCTGTAGTTCTGGGTTGTAGGAGCTGTCTTTTATCTTGGAAGTATTGTCTGAGGAGGGGGGCGTCTTTTCCTCCATTCCAGCCTTCCAACTTCCTTCCACCTCATCCTCCTCAGCAAAAATTACTGTTATCATGGCTTTAACCACCGGTTTGTCCCTCTTGCGGTGGTAATAAAGAGTCGCAGTCTGCACTTCATTGCTCAAATCAGACTCAGAGTGCGCCGAATCACCGGAGGGTGGCGAAGCACAGGCCAGAGGAGAGATACGCCTCGGGCTTGAGTGGCCACTATCTCTGGAGCTGCTCTGCTGCCCAGAATTACCTCCCCTGCGAGGCCTACGATACCCAGTGCGCGAAGCCATAATGATCCCAGTGTGAAACTTAACTGCCTGGTGCCTTCTTTGAACAGGAAGAATGTCACAAGAAATATTACCCCAGTGGCTCTGCAACCCGACTGCCACCGACAAATTCACCTGAGCCGAGTGAGTACACACTGCGTGAATTGGGCAGGGGAAGGACTCGAGGGTGGGTGTGTTGCCCTCAGAGCCTCCCTCCTCCACGCTCACCTGAACAACGAATTCTCCAGAATGAAAACCAAACTGCAAACATAACAGAAGGAATGTTTCCGCCATGACAAGATATCTAGTACCAGAACCTTGGGAAGACCACTGCATTGAAGCGCCATTAAGGCGCGTTAATTCCTTTGGGGTAGAAACCAGCCCGAAGCTCATGGCGACCACCTGTCCGTAGCGTGGCATCATGTCCTCGGCGCGTGGGTTTCGTCTCATCTTAAATGCGACCATTAACACCCGCATCCGGGTGATCTTGAGCTTTCCTCTCATTATCATTCCTTAGTATCTCCTGAAAGGTGGACCATTCTGTCTACGAGACATTACCCTGAAGTAATCCTTCGAAATGATCCTTCCCCTTGTCTACACCTAAGTTTGCCAGAAAGTCTGCTAGTTTGTTCCCTTTGCGCCTTATGTGGTTGAAGGTTATAGCTCTGTTGTCCCGTAGCCACGTTTGAAGAAGCTCCAGCCTGGATACCATTCTCCAGCTCCTACTTACTTTCTGGGCCTCTGTTCCTTGTTGTATCTTAGTTGCCATGTTGATTAAAATTTGGGAATCCCCTTCCACAATTAAAGGAGTAAGTCCTTCCTTTTGAGCAATGTTGAGACCTTTCCAGAGTCCTTCAAGTTCAACCACATTGTTGGTGTTCCAACCAATGGAGCCAAAGAAGACTTTAAGCATTTGTCCTTGGTGATTTCTTACTGCTCCTCCATATCCTGTGGAACCAGGGTTACCTTTAGAAGCCCCGTCAAAGTTGAGAATGAACGTATTGATAGGTGGAGGGGACCAAGTTGATGAGATATCCTTCTGATTATTGGAGTTGCTTGGGAAAACATTGGACACATGTAAGTGTATTTGCCAATTGTTCCATATTGCTTGCTCCTTGTCATTGGTTGGGAAATCTTCCTGAGACCAGCATTTGATGGATAGTGTTTCCTGTACATTCTTGTTTATTATCTGCCATACCTGCTGCTCATCCATTGATTGATTTTTGAAGATTCTGCGATTTCGCTCTTTCCATAGGTTCCACATTACAATTCCCGTGATTATTTGCCAGAGCGCGTTCAGAATGTTGCTTTGATAAGGTTTCTGAGGCCAGTTGCATAAAGTATTGGTTAAGGCTCCTATCTCGCGGCCTTCTTTTTGGCAACGAAATGTGACTTTCTCCCATATTTTCCTGCTAAAAGGACAGAGTTGCATGAGGTGCATAGCAGATTCCTCCTCCATTTTGCAATTGAGACATATTGATGGTCCTTCAAATTTTCTTTTTCGGAGGTTATCCCAGGTGAGGATCCGGTTGTGGGATAAGAGCCAAAGGAATGTAGAGATCTTTGGCCAGATCGGGGGACTCCATATTTTCTCCCATAATTTGTCCTTGGTCAGCTGATCTTTGAGGATAATGAGATACGCTTCTTTGGTTGTATAAGTGCCTTTCTCTTCGTAGCCCCACCTCAATTTATCCTGCTCTGTCTCTTTGAGAATCTTTCTCTTGTTGAGCTCTTCTGCAAGGGATCGTTGAACCGCCTCCGGGCTATCTGGTATAAGTTCTGGTACATTTCTCCAAGTTCGATGATCAGAATCCTGATTGTCCTGCCAAAAATGATTTACCTTTTCCTGTAACTGAATTTGGTGTGCTGGAATTCCTTGAAGTACATTGGCGAGGCATGGAAATTGCTGCCAGGAGTCCGTCCAAAAGCGCGCAGTGCCACCATCCTTCACTTCCCAGAAACAATGTTTTTGGATAAGATCTCTGTGCATTATCGCTGAATTCCAGATAGTTGAGCCTTTGTTAAGTTCTGTCATTCTTATACGTTCCTCCAGAGGTAGATTGTTGGCATATTTTGCAGTCCAGAATTTGGCCCATAGTGTTCCTGGGTAGGCTAACCATTTCCACCCTATTTTTGCTCCCATTATCACATTGCTGTGTTCGGGATCTCTGAGACCAATTCCCCCTGCTTTCTTTGGGAGGCATGCTTTTTCCCATTTGACTAGAGCCCATTTCCTGTTGAGTCCAGAACTGCCCCACAAGAAGTTTCGTTGCGGCTTCTTGATAGCTTTTAAAACCCATTTTGGCGTGGCCAATATTGAAAATAAGTACAAAGGCATGGATTGTAATACAGCCTTAATAAGCACAAGTCGACTGGCCATATTTAGAGAGCGGTGGGTCCAAAGCAAGAGTCTTGATTCCAACCTTTCCAGAAGGGAAGTCCAGGATGAATGCTTCTGAGCAGACTCTAAGAGAGGGGCACCGAGGTATTTGGAAGGCAAAGAAGCAATGGAGAAACCTAGGATTCGAGCTATGGATCTCTGGGTAGTCGGGTGAGTGTTGAAAAAGAATATCTGGGATTTGACTCTGTTAATACATGCTCCAGAGGCTGCCGAGAAAATGTTAAGCAGAGAGTTTAGGGATCAGGCTTCTTGGACGGAAGAGTGGCCAAAAATCATGTTGTCATCGACAAATTGCTGGTGGGAAACGGTAGGAGCATCGTGGAGATTAATGCCTTTTAGATTATGGGATTGAATTGCAGCATTCAGGCTTCTTCCCAGACCTTCTGCCATTATAATAAACAAGAAAGGAGACAGAGGATCTCCCTGTCTCAATCCTCTGGAGGGGCGGAAAGTTGAGGAAGGAATACCGTTGATCAAGATAGAAAAAAAGGATGAGGAGACCAGATTCATGATCCATCTAATCCATGCATTGGCAAAACCGAACGCCCTTAAAACTTTTTCCATATAATCCCAGCTTATGCTATCAAAAGCTTTAGAGAGATCAATTTTTAGAAGCATACCTGGTTTTTTTGTGTGCTTTAGAGAATGAATGATTTCATGCGTGAGTATGATACCGTCGGTAATTTGCCTGCCTTCGACGTATCCAGATTGCTCAGGGGAGATGATTCCTGGGAGAAGCGGTTTTAATCTTAGCGCCACTACCTTGGAGACTATTTTGTAAATGATATTGCATAAGGCAATAGGCCTGAATTTATCTGGTGAGTTGGAGTCCTCCGATTTAGGAATTAAGGCAATAAAAGTTGCATTGAGGCCTGGATACATCCAGCGTAAGCTTCTTGACTCTTCCACAACCTGTCATACTTCCCATTTGATTAAATCCCAGAAGTGATGGAAGAAATTTGATGAGAAACCATCGGGACCAGGCGCTTTGCCAGCCTTTAAGGATTTTGCTGCCAATTCTACCTCTTGGAGACTAATTGGTTTGAGAAGCAGGGAGTTTTGCTCCTCAGAAACCAGCCGCGGAATGTGCCTTGTAATGTTATCTATGGCTTCCCCTCTATTGATATTAGGCTCTTTACTCATTTCTTTGAAGTAGTGTAGGAATTCCTTTTCTATTTCTTCCTGGGTCTCCAGTTTTTCTCCTTGGGCATTTGTGACTTGAGAAATTTGGTTGTGCATTCTTCGTTGCACTGTGGTTCTGTGGAAGAACTTGGGGTTCTTCTCCCCCTCCTTCAGCCATCGGATGCGGGATTTTTGTCTCCATAGCACCTCCTCTTGTTGCTCTCTTTCCAGAAGTTTTCCTTCCATTTCTTGTTCCTTTAACGCTAGCTCCTCTGTCCGCCCTTCTAGGATTAATCTTTGTTGAATATTTTTGAGATCTTGGAGAATCTTTTCCTTTTCCTTGAAAATGTTGCCAAAGGTATTTTTATTCCATCGCTTGATTTCTCCTTTGAGCAACTTCATTTTTTTTTGGAATCTTGCCATTTTTGAATGCTCAATTGGGTTGCAGTTTTGCCAAGTAGAGGTTATGAATTCCTTGAATTCTGGATGTGATAACCAGAAAGCTTCAAATCTGAAAGGTTTTTTGATGTTGTTGCCCGGCTTGTTCCAGAGCATTTCTATGGGCCAATGGTCCGAACCTGAAAAAGGAATGATATGTGCTGTGAATTCTCCTCCGACATGGACTGCATTATCAGAAATCAGGAACCTGTCCAGACGAGAGGCAATCTGCATGGGGATAACCCTCTTATTCGTCCATGTGTAGAGGCCATTTGTTGTAGGTAGATCTATAAGCCAATTACTTTGAATGAAATCCTTTAGAAGTGTACCATCCTTATTGGTTCTGCAGCAGCCTCCGATCTTTTCCTCTGATGAGGCTATCATGTTAAAGTCTCCTCCCGTCACCCATAGCGGATGCCTCCTATCTTTGTTGAGCTGCTCTATTGTATTCAGAATTGCCGCCTTCTGCTGCGTTTCTTGAGGAAAATAGACATTCGTTAGATGTCCATATATGTTAGTACCTAGAAGATGAAAAATAGCTTGAATGAAATTTTTATTCGCATGAATATTATTTAACTGAATCCTTCTTGCATCCCATAAAATTGCAAGTCCACCTGAGGCCCCTTGCGCATCTACTACTGTCACCTGACCTCCAGGCCATGCTTTAGCAGCTGCTTTTTCCAAAAAATTCAATGAACATTTAGTTTCTTGAAGAAATAGAATTGATGGTTTTTCTTCCATGATCAGATTTTTTAAGAGTTTCCCTTTCCTAGGGCTGTTGAGCCCTCTTATGTTCCAAGATATCAACTTCATTGAGAGGGGTTTAGGTTGGTGTTGAAATACTTGGTGAGTTTGGCATATCTGCCAGACTCAACTAAGACTTCTCCAAGCTTGATTGTTCATTCCAATGTTGTTTTCCTTCCTCTTTTTTTACTGTCTTTGTATGCAAATTTGCCATCCCATTTACTACCTGTTTGTACTCCTAGGGAGTATTTCTTTTGGGCCTTGTTTAGTATTTCCACCAAGTTGTCAACTTGGGTTTCAGGAATTTTGTCAAAGTTGCCCAGATTGCAGGCCTGTTCCATCCCTTGGAGGTCGAATTCCCCAAGATCGATTGTTTCACTGTCATCCTCCATGAACTGTATTTCTTGCACAATACCTTCTGCCTCCTTCCCTTTATTCTTGCTCTGAAGGGGATTGTCATGTCCATATCTGGGTTGCTCCAAGGTTCTTAAACCTGTTGGGTCTTTTCGCTTTGCTGGATCGAGATTGGTTTCTCCTGCTGGGGTGCATTGGGTGTTGTCTTTTCCTTGCTGGGTTCATCATGAGTTGTCGTTTTTGCTAGCGCCTCAAAGCTGTTGCTGGTAGAGGGGATGGAGTTCTCTACTGGCGAAGATTTTGGAGGGGCATTTGGTTTCTTGCTGCCACGTCTTCGATTTGTCACCTTAGTAAAGCCCTCCTGTTGATGAGATTCGGGGTTGGTTTGAGTTTCCTCCTTCTTGTTCAGGGGACAATCTCTGAAGAGATGACCAATAACATGACATTCTCTGCAACGAAAAGGCACCTGTTCATAGTCAATCACTTGGATCCAGTCATGATCCTCATGGAAGAGTCTTACTGTATCTGGCAAAGGTTGCTTTAGATCCATGTAAACACAAATCCGGGCATAGGAGGCATATGTAGTATATCTCACAGTTTTGGTTTCTTCTGCAACTTTTACAAAATATCCTATCACTGAGCCAATGGATTTTAAAGAATCTTCACCCCAATATTCCCATGGCAGTGAGTAGAGTCGGATCCAAACTGGTGCGTAGCTAAGGTCCTCCTTATCCGGATTGAATCGGGCAACCCATTCTCTGAGATAGAGCCCAGCAGAATTGAAAAAATATGGCCCCCCATCGAAGACTCTGTTTCTATCTTCCAGGCAGTTAAAGATGGTAGTAACAAATCCTTTCGGCCCTAGGAGGAGGGTTATTTAACCCTTTGGCTTCCATTTGTGGTTTATCCAGCCTCTTAAAGCTTTTTCATTTGGCCAGAAGCCCATAAATTTACCTATTAAAGCATGGTCTTTCATAAATTGTATTCTTCCATTTATTCTATCACTGGGCAGCTCAACTTCTGGCCTATGAGTAGCAACCGGTTTACAAGTGGAAGAACTAACCTTTGGATTTTCAGTTGAAGCTTGAGGATCCACCGTGTTCTGCGTTTCCCCTGTGGACTTATCTTGATTCGTTGAGCCTGTGTTGTTGTTACCTTCTGGTCCTTGCTGGCTTCCTTTAAAGGGCGGAAGTTCTGCCCCATCCCCCTGCGGGGGTACCATTGGGGCCTCCTAATCCGCCTGCTACCTGAAACTTTGGCAGCACCTGTCAGATCTGAGTGTGCCTTGCAGGAGCCCTGCCGTCACAGGTTAACCGCGAAACCCTAGCAGCCGCTCTTCATCGGAACATCGTCGCTCCTCTCGTTCGTTCTCGAAATTGTCGCCTCCAAACTATGTTACAATGAGGCTCAAAGGCCTATTTATTATTGGGAAACAATGGAAAACCCTAAACATTCATAAAACTAACCCTAGGAGATGAAGTGCTAAAATTGTGGGCCCTGTTTGGGTAAATTTGTACATCAATTTCTTGGGGTAGTAACTTTGGCATATGATCTCTATTTGTCTATCATAATACCTTGTTTCGAAGATCTCAAATAGTAGGTTGAAAGCAAACCAATTGCATCATTTTTGAGTATTTTGGTCTCTCTATTTTCCATAAAAATGTCGTTTAGGGCCTGAAAATGGCTACAGAAGTTCAGGACTCGAAAAACTACCAAAAATAATAATTTTTGCTACAATTAAATAAACTGAAAAATTGAAAGAGACAGTGTTGGGGATCCAATTGGAATAGGACAGTAGCCACCAATATCCACTTGGATCATGTTTCTTGCTCATCAAACTCGTTACTTTATCGAACAATTGAAACACACATTGATAATTTTTTAGGTCTAAAATGAGTCTCCCAAGAATATTATAAAATATAGTAAAAATATAAAACAATATTAGATTACATCATCAAATTTTAGAGGTAAAAAGGGAAAAAAAAAAAACTTTTTTACTCGTATTTTCAACTTATATCCCTATGGTTATTCTCAAATTTCAAGTGGGAAGACATTTTGGATGCAAAATTTAATTCCTCATCCAAGGAGTACCCATGTTGCATAATTTTGATGGACCTTGCTACACGAAAAATGAGAAATACATGAAAAAATGTGGTTTCAATCATGTCTTTCATGTATTCATGTTTTTTCATGTAGCATAGTCCATCGAAAGTACACAACATGGGTACTCCGTGGATGACGAATTAAATTATGCATCCAACGATTTCTCCTACTTGAAATTTGAGTAAAACCATTGGGAGATAAGTTGAAAATATGATTTGAACAAATAGTTTTTTAGTTTTTTAGTTTTTAATATATTTACTTTTTTACTACAAAAATGGTTAATCATACCCCATGGTTGACATCATCATCTTTAATCCTATTGGTTCTTATAAAGCTGATTTTGGTTGTACATTTTTGTTTTGAGGCCCATTTTCGACCTCAAAAATTCTCTAATGTCTAGAAAGACTATTGCAACCTCATCCAATACTAGATTCAAAATGGGAGGTTATTTAAATAGAATTATTTGTGGGATTGTCGATGATGAAGAGGGACATGATCCTACGTTTGTGATTGTGGAAATGTTGACCAAAAGTGCTCACTTCATACCAGTCAAAAATATATATAAGGCATGTAAGATAGCTCAGCATTTCATTAATGAGATAGTGATATTGCATGGAGTACCAAATAATATCATCTTAGATAGGTGAGGTGTGTTTACTTACTTATATTGGACTAATTTCCAAGATTAATTTGGAATCTAACTAAATTTTAGTACAAATTACCATCCAGATATCGATGGATAGACATAATAGACTAACTAAGTCCCAAAGCATATGTTGTGTATGTATGTATTGGATTAACAAGGATGATGGAAATAATTTTTACTAATGGTGGAATTTAAGTACAACAATAGTTACCAAAATCCCATTAAAATAACATCCTTCAAGTTCTTATATGGGAGGTCTTGTAGGATTCCTCTGAGTTAGGACAAACTCAAAGACAAGGTTATGACAAGATCTGAGATTATACAATAAATGGATCAATAGATAGCTATGATTAAGGAAAAGGTTAAAGAATCTCAAGGCAAACAAAATAGTTATATTGATACTCATTTTATTGATTAGAGTTATGAGAATGGTGATAAAATATTCTTAAGGGTAAAAGCTCAAAATTGTTCAATCAATATTGGAAAGGGAGAGAAGTTGTCTCCACAATTAGTTTGAAAATTTGAAATTACAAAGAAGAAGGAACCAATAGCTTATAAACTTATGTTACCTACATCATTACCAAACATGCATGATGTGTTTTATGTCTCCATCATATGTTATTACATTTTAAATCATTTTCATGTTATTGAATTTAGAAGTTTCTAGGTTGTAGATGATGGGATGGTGATGGTTGTGTGATTTCACATCTTCAACCAACATACTTAACAACTTAGATGTCAACCAATGGACTAAGTGAAGGTTTAGCGGGACATCTGTAGTCTTAGTTTAGCTACATAGGAGGATAACTATCTTAATTTGGTAGGAGACCATGGTGGTGTGTAAGTGCGTCAGTGAACAATGATCATGGTTTTTTTATTGAGTACGATATATATATATATAACCTTAACCCTCAGTCACCATTAGTATCACAAAAAAGAAACATGTTGGAGTTAATGTTTGTCTCTAATGTTGTGCTTATGTTCCCTTTAATTATTCACAGATACTTGAATGAAAAGTGTTGTTGCATGCTTCGAATTATGTGAGGTGTTCTTGAAAGTCATAAGAGACTTATCACCCTTGGTATTGAGAAACAAATTTAATTGAAATCCAAGTTAACAAGATAAAGTACTAAAGTTAAATAACACAAATAAAAGGAGGCTTAGACAAAATTCATAGTTGGAAATTTAGAAAAACTTGGGAAAAAGGGTGGAATAGACTTAAATAAAACTTTATGGAAATCAAAATGAAAGTAAAATAAATTCAAGTAAATATTCTAGGTACATTAAAACATGTGGGGAGAATATTCTAAATTTAGACATAATATGAATAAAATGTTGATTGGATTCTAAAATTAAAGAGAGGGTGGCATGCATAAATCAAAAGAAATCAAAATAAAAATGAAGAAAAACGATATTCATGAGAACCCACCATGTGGAAGGAGCATAGAATTAGAATCTCTAACTATGATTTGAAATTGAGAAAAAGTATAGAGGTTAAAGACATAGTCTAAAACCTAATAGTTAACTATAGTTGAAGAAACACATGAGCACCAAAATAGGTGAATATGAATTGAGAACAAGGGAGAACTAAGAGAAGAAATATGAATCACGTTTTAGGGTGAGGGAGTTTATCCTTTTAAAGAAATAAGCATGAGAGTATTGATAAAATTGTAACACATGGGTAAGTGAATAATAGGAATATTGAAAATCAATAAATTTGATAATTTTGCATGAGAAGCTAGGTGGAAACATTGAAAAGTCCTATAAAAGAAGACCAAGATATGAAAGAACAACTTTTTATATGCCCTAATGTTCGATGGTTGTCCTTATGTAGAAGTATCAGTGAGTGACTAATTGAGATTTATTTTGAGTTTGGTGCATGTGGAGTTTTTATCGAGTGTAGACATGTCGGGCTTGAGAATCTTTCCTCCACACTACTAGCGTATTTATCTCTATTATAGTCCCATTATAGCTTACGGTGTGCAGGGAAGAATAGTATCCAAGGAGTAGGTAGGGATATTAATGGTGAGTCAATAACATTTGGAAATCACACAAGGAATTATGGTTGGATCTTCTTTAGTTGATGTTGGAATACATTGACATATAACCAAAAATATCTCTATAATATCTACATGCAATATCGAGTGGTGAATGGTATTTTTTTGGTTTAGTTAGTTTGTGTTAATTGTATAAAGAGCTAGCTAGTGTATGAGTTAATTGATGAAAGTCAAACTAAATTGTTTATGTAATATAGTCATGGTATTTCTGAACACGAATATTTAGGGTTGAATGGTGAACAATATTTTATGGGTTAAATTCATATTTATTACTTGTATAAATAGCTATATAGGTTATGAGTTAATTAATGAAAGTCAAATTGTATTGTTTATGTAGGATAGTCAGGATAATTTTGAATATGAATATTTCAATAACTTGTAGAAATATATAACGTGAGACAATGATGATATTTGCAACTATAAATATTTAAATAAATTAATGAAGATTAACAATATTTGTTAAAGCAATATAGTCATGATAAGTATGGATACGAACTAATGTAATTATGGGTATAAAATGAATGGAAGTTATATTTGAGTATAAGTTCATTACCATTGAACCTATGAGATTGCTACTATTTATTCCATTTTCTTATTGAAGTGTATATGAATTATATGAGTACATATGTTGAAGTTCAACAATGTATAAATTGGAGCATCAAACATTGATTCAAATTATGTATACAGAAAAGCATTGTTAGCTATTCATGCTCTATTTGGTTCCAATAACTAGTTGAAGTACATAGTTATTTTCCTTCTATATGAATTCCATTCTAATTAATGCCTCGACGATAATGGTGTGAGTAAGATGAATCAATCTATAATCAGTTTGAGGTGTTTTCCAATGCAATACTTGTAATTCATCTAGGCAAATAAACCGTGGTCTGTACATCTGCTCATTTATTTTAAAATAAAAAATAAAGCCCACTACTTGGGTTTATATAGAATAAGGTTTTCGGTTAGGTTTGGTACATTTCACAGAAGTGATATTCCTCGTTCTGTCAATGAAATATTTATGTAAATACCCTTTTGTCCGTGGCCTCTACAGAGTCAACACATTAATCATAAAATAATATTTTGAAATAATCTATATTGATTCATGGTAATTCTTTCATATGCAATATAGCCATACATTTTTATGTTACATATATCCATGTGATCAAGAATAGACATTAGTGTAATACCAAAAATTCAATGTAAATCTCTTATGCGAATACAATTATCATAATTGATGCATAATATGATTAGCCATTAGCACTTGGAAAATAATTATTCTTATTATTCCTAACCTTCATTGCAAAAGTAAGTTAGTCATCAACATCTGGAATGGATAGTAATGAGAAATTGTATAATAATTAGTAAAAATTAACTAACTCTTTCTCTCTTTCATAGTAAATCCCATTTAGAACTCTTCAGTGGTGATTTTAGTAAGTTATAGTTGGAACATGTATTTGTTATGCAATTGAGTGATCTTTTTTAATGCATGTACATGTGGGTGTAACACACACATGATATCATTGAAGGTTAAAAATTAGCATTTAAGCGCTATACCTAAACATTGCAAAATACAAGGCCTTATGTCGTGGAATTTACTAGAACATGGAATATCAACATTTAAATCAAATATAAATTAACCCTAGTTCTGATATGTCTAAGATAGGTTGAAAAAATATCGATCAAAGGCCCTTTTATGACATGAAATCTTTGTTAACTAACATAGTGGCCTCAGAGGGGAAACAACTAAAACACCGAGGGGCCAAGTATCGAATTATGTGATGGAACTGTAATACCAAAACACCAAAGTATTCAAAGGATAATATCATGATAATGTTAGAAGGATGATGTGGTGACACCACATTCATGATATATGTCACTAGTATTTAGTAATTTTGGATTGTTAGTTAAGAAATTGTGAATGACATGTGGCATGCATTAGAAAGTGCCACATGGCATAGGACACATCAATAGATTCCATGTGTTAGACAATAACTGGGTGTTATAGGAATGAGGTCCTAGGCTAACTTGTTATGTCAGCACATGAATTTTTCATAAAGGTTGCACTTTGAAATATTTTCAATATCCTAATATATTCATATAACGTGCCAGTGAATCCATGTCTCAAGAACATCAACACCTCCTACGTGTCAAATGTTATTTAGGGTTCATAGAGTGAGGTGGCATGTCGAGTTGTCCCCCATCCTATTAGTATATTTGGGATTTGTAAGAGATGGATGTATAGGTATCACTGATATATTAGTATCAATATATTGATGTATTAATGTAGTTTTAAATGAGCATATCAGTTACCAAGGAATTTGAAAATACATTTCATGGAAGGCCTAGATAAGGGAAAGGTATAGTATAATGTCTAAACAATAGACATGGACCCACTTAGGAGTGGAGCATGGTCCAAGGGACGCCACATGTCATTCAATTGGACTCTTTGAATGACGATATTTCCATAAGTGACGAATCTTCAAATGGACATAACTACATGTTTGGAGCTCAAAATTAGATGAAATTCATATCAATATAAAGATGGAAATATGAAGAATATGATTGTGATATCAGAAGTATGATTTTTGGTGACATAAGAAAGAATAATTATGACAACCATCTTCATTATAAACCATGAAGGTTAGGTCTCGTAACACCCTACATTCTTTATTAGTGTTTAAGGGTCTAAGTATATTACAATAAGATATGGGTTAGGTGTTGAAAGAAACTATTTTATTATGATTTAGGAGTCCTTATTATCATTATAGGTTATACACTTAATGTACTACTATATAAACAATGTTAAGGATGTATGATAACCTAAGGGAACCACACACACACACACACATACATATATATATATATGATCATTATATTGTTTTTTATCCATATTGACTATTTTAGAGTGGAAAAATTGGAGGAATCAACTGAGAATAATTTTTTTATTGATGGAACCCAATTTGGAAAATTAGGGTGTAAAACGTTTTGCAAGCAATTTGAGGCATCAAACAATTTTTTTTTGGGGAAAACATTTGCTTCTTAATTATGTACCTTTTTCTCTTACTCTGCACATAGATACCTTTCTAATGGCACAATAATCACCTCATTCGTAAGTCTGTATGAAAAATTTATGCCAGTCAAAGGTTGACCTTCATGTTTTGACCACCATAATTTGAAATCACACCATGTTATCCTACATTATTCAAGGAAATGGGTTAGAAACGTGATCATGATGAAGAAGAGTCTATAATATTCTATATTGTAACTCTACTTAAGATTTTAAGGAGTCAAATCGAGGCTATTGGGTTGTTTTATAACCATGCCCCTAGGAGGAAAAGGGGTTCCATTTTATTCAAGTGCATTTTGTTTCATAGATGAGAAGATTAGATGAGATGGATAATGAGAGAGCAAGCAAAGAGGATTTATGCACTATACAATCCCATGGGATATAGGCCTCACTTCTTTATACTTGCATCTATCTTTCATTTAGAAAATGAGAGCAGAGAAGCCTCACCATCTAGATAGGATTTCTCCAAAAAGGGTTTTCTTAGATATATCTTGTGTCAATTGTGGTTTGTGAGTCCTTATTTTGGTGTTCTCTATTTTATGAATAACTATAATTTGCATGTATACACAATAAAAAAATTAACAAATCTAGAAATCTCAGGAAAATAAAACCCAGATATATATATATATATATATATAATTATATATATTATATATTATAGAGAGAGAGAGAGAGAGAGAGAGAGATATATATTTATCTAGAATATTATATATATTATATATATATATATATATATATATATTATATATATTATATTATATATATAATATATATATATATATATATATATATATTATTATATATATATATATATATATATATATATATATATAATATATATATATATATATATCTATATATATTATATATATCTATATATATATAGTATATATATATTTATATATATTATATATATATATATATATAGAGAGAGAGAGAGAGAGAGAGAGAAGAGATGAATGTAAGTTTATATGCATATATCTACATATATGTAAAATTTCACTTGAAACATATATATGTAAGTAATAATAGAAAAACATTCTTATAGGAAATACATAAAACATATTTAGAACCCTATTCTATAATTCCATATTATTTTGATATTTATTTGATAAAACTAAGATGATATTTGACTAAAATAGAGGTGTCACTAACTTCAATCTGTGGAAATACACAATTATTTGAAACATTATTGGTATAGACTTTCCATTACCTAAAATTTAAAAACCATTTAGCTAACATTAAATTCTTATACCTCAAATTAATTGTTGAATGTGTGTGGTTTTACAATTGTGTGTCAACCTTGTTATCAATAATATTAATATATGATTCAAGAGAAAATGTTAATTAAAAGAAAAAATATTAGGGTATATGTATGTGTTGAGAGGATGAGGTGTTGCATGTGGTACTACTAGAACCTTGGAACCATCATAACTTTCTGATTTTTTATTTATTTATTTGGGGCATTGATGTAGCTTGATTTTTTATTGTAATAGGTAAAATGGACAAAAGAGGAAGAGGAGGGGGTAGGGTCATAAGATGGTGCAACATGGAACCATTTTCACAGCAACGCCTATCATCCCACCAAGTGATGGGGGGCATATTGAAACAAAATTTTACTAGAGAAGAAATGAACTTGATGATATCATTCAAACAAATTTAGGAAGCCTTAATGAACCCTTTAGAGTGAGAACAGGTAAGACCCTCTTCTCTTGTTGAAGGATCCCAAAATTTGACTAGAAATAATATGAATCAAGGGTTAGAAAAGATGAAATTTCCATAATTTTTGGGTTCCACAAATGGAAGCATGACTAGAGAACATGGCCATGTGATTCAATTTTAGAGACTACACCTCAAACTTGAAGGTGAGAATGGATGTGTTTCAGCTTAAGGGAAGTGAATTATTGTAATGGAAGACACTCTTACCCTAGTTGGGTACATATTTTTCAGTAATGACTTAGGAATTATTCGAGGAAAATTTTAGATAGCATAATTTGTAAAACAACTCCATTAAAAGGAAAGTGAATGAGTTCAATTCCATGAAACAAGGTGGTAAATTCATACCATAGTAAGGGGCCTAATTTATGGAGCTACTAATATAAGCTTCACATTTGAATATAGAAAAGTTAAGGTCCAACAAGCTTGTGTACGTGTTAAATTTCAACATCTGGGCCAAGGTAAGAATTTTGATGTCTTGCACCTTGCACAAGGTAGTTCAATGAGCCATTATCATTAAGTACAATATTTTGAGTAGTGTTTAGAGTAGTCCACCAAGGATTATAGGTTCATTAACACCTAGAGGGAATAACATAGATTGTATAAACAATCAAATGGGATAGATCTACATCAATCAAATATAGCTAATAGGAAAAGAAGAGGCCACAATATCAACTTCCAATAGAAAAATCACAATTTGTAGTATAAAATTCACATGAAACACAATAGTATCTTACTACATAACATTTCCTTGACATCTCAACACCATTTAGCACAAAAGTTTGGTTTGTACCAACATAGATCTAGCCAAACTTTTGGTTTAATAGTTAATAGTGGAGCTAAGTTCATAATATGGGATGTTGGACTTTCAGAGGTCCACAATATGAGAGGGAGTTCCCTAAGTGCAAGGAAAGTCAAACCTAGCACAATAGCATACTATAGTGGTAGAACTAGGCAAGGCGCATCGAAAACATGCAGTGATGAACAACCGCCACGCTAAGCACCAATCCACTATTCTAAAAAATACATGTATTTTGTTGGTTTGAGTTTGGTGACTTTTATAGATCTTGGTTCTACTGAGCATTTTACATATTGCATTGTCAAAAATCAAGCATGAAGCAAAAGAATAGTAAGATTTCCGGCATGTAGAAATAACATGTGGGATAAAACACAACCTAGGTAAGTGAGTAAAGGATGGTCAAATCGAGCTAAGTATGTGTAATACTAAGGTTTCTATGTATTCTACGATCATAGGATCCTATGGCATTGTCATCAACATGAATTTGTTAGCGCAACATAAGGCGGTCTTTGACTCTAATAATAAAGTGTTGCACTAAACTGATGATGATGGTTAAAAGAAATTGTCGGTTGGCAGGAACAGAGTATCATTAAGGTTAATCTCATTAATGAAATTAAAAAGGTGTAGGAGAAAGGGATGTTAGTTGTACATCATTCTATTCTTGAACAAAAAAATGGATTTTGAGGACTTGGACAACCATCCAATACTATCAAAACTCAAGGACATATTTACAAAGGAGATCCTTGGAATATGTCCAAAAAGAGAGATAAATTTTACTATTGAACATAAATTGGGCATAAAACCTACCTCTAAAATGCCTTAGCATATTTCAACTCTTGAATTAAAGTATAAATTCAATCAAAAGAGTTATTGAACTTGGGATTCATATGACCTAGTGTGTCTCCATGGGGAGCACCAATGATTTTTATTAAAAATAAACATGGTCCATCGAGGTTATGGATGTATTATCATCATATAAACAAGGTTGTAATAAAAATTTGATATCTTGTAAGATGGATACATGATTTATTTAACCAAATGAAGGGAGTGACTGTTTTTTTCTAAAATATATCTAAGATCTATGTATCATCAAATGAGAATTAAAGAAGAAGATATCCCAAATACAACCTTTAAAATTTTGGATTTGAGAGACCTGTGGTTTTCATATTTTGAAACAGTGACCGGAGAATCCACAGTATGAAACTTTTTGTGCCAATGTTTCGAATCCCAAATGGGATCCATCATCAGGACTTTTGAGAGATGATAAAAAGATGAGCTGCTTTAGAGAAATAAATACTAATGAGGAATGGATCAGCACACTGTCGGCTGGGATAATTAATTATTAATTTTATTTTAATAAATTAAATTAATTTATTCATTTTTTTTTATTTTTTTATTAATTTTATTAAATTTGTTTTATTTTATTATCTTATTTAATTTCATTTAATTCTATTTTAATTTAATTCAAAATAAAATGAAATTGTTTTTAAATTAATTTCTTTTTGATTTATTTAATTAATAAAATTAATAATTTTATTATACAATTTTATTGATTTCATTAATTAATAATATTATTTTAAAATAATATAAAATTTTTTTTAATTAATTTTATTAGTTAATTATATTAATTTTATTAAATCTGATTTATTTATGTTTATTTAAATAAATAATGTTTTTAATTTATAAATTAATAATTTATTAATTCAATTTATTCATTTTATTCATTTTATTAATTTAATAAAAAATATTATTTAATTAATTTTATTTTTTATTTTTTTTATTATTCTAATTTATTGTTTAATTTCATTAATGCTTATTAATTTTATTTTATTAATTTTATTATTAATAGTTCACTATATTATTTATTTTATTGATTTTATTAATTTACTTAAAAATGGATTAATGATACATATATATATCTATATATATATATATATAAGTTGAAAAACCCTATAATTAATTAGTTATAATTTATTAATTAAGATATATTATAACTAATTAATATATTAATTAATATATAGAGGTATTATTGTATTTTTAAGGTTAGTTATTAAATATA
Source organism: Pinus taeda (assembly GCA_000404065.3). Lineage (NCBI taxonomy): Eukaryota > Viridiplantae > Streptophyta > Pinopsida > Pinales > Pinaceae > Pinus > Pinus taeda. The sequence goes on along the minus strand of APFE031575924.1, from coordinate 286,438 downwards.
TGTTAGTACTAAATAGGGATATTAGAATATTTTACCTGCTTACCTGCTATACTTGGGATGAGTTTGCGATCTTGATTCCTTGATCAAGGGAAGCCAGCTCCCGCTAATTTCCATACCATTGTCTATGTTCAGATTATGAGGATGCTTGATAATTTCAAGTGCTTCTCTGATCTTTCGTCTCTGCTGCTGCTCCTCCCTTGCGATAATTGATGCGCTTTCTAGGCAGATGTGGTGCTTAGTCTTTGCGGAGTGCTCTGCCAAGGCTGAAGTCCGAGATCTTTCATTCTTAATATCAGCGCCATGTTCCTTGAGCCTTGTCCGGAGGGAGCGACCTGTTTCACCAATGTAGCTTTTTCCGCATGAACAGTCTATTTTATAGACTCCTTTGAGTTGTTGCTTGTCAATATCATCTTTAACAGACTTCAAAACTTACCTAATGGTTCCAGGGGCTGAGAAAGAGGAAGAGGTCAATAGCTTATAAAATATCAATACCTACATCCTTAGCATACATACATGATGTGTTTCATGTCTCTGTCTTAGATTATTACATTTCCAATCCTTGACATGTCATTGATTTGAGTCATTTGTAGGTCACAAATGAGGATATGGTGATGGCCGAGTAAGTTTGTATATTGGACTTGTGCACTCAATAGATTAGATGTTAAATAGTGGACCAAATGAAGGTCCAGTGGGATAATTATAGTCCAAGTTCAACTATATGGGAGGACACAAAGGAGATGCAACGACAATTTCCCTTCATGTTTTGAAACTTATGGATGAAGTAGATTTAGACAGTTTGTACATAGTGCCCCATCTTAGTTTGGCTTTAGATAGAAACTTTTTGTTTTACTTTGAATTGTATGTTAGATATTGTGACATACACCTTGTTCCTTGAGGACATCAAACATTAATGATTTGGTTACTATTTCATACAATGATGACTCATGATGTGATTGTTTTGATTGCCATTTTAGAATATCTTGATGATTATGATATCAATTTATTTGATGATTTTGATGTTGCTAATCATGCATATGTTCTAATGACTAATCATTGTGATTAGGTGTTACTAACAATTATTTGAGTGTGGTAGGAGGACATGGTAGTGCATTGGCACATGGGCGCACAATGATCCTAGTTTGATTATTAGTACAGTTTAATTGAAATTTGAATTTATGTAGGTCTATATTGTATTTTTATCTTATGTTATCATACATATTATCCTTAAAAATGTTTATATAGCACTGATCCAGGTCCAGGTGTGAAGAAGGACCCTTCCAAGACCTTTTACTTTCTTGATGTGTTAAAATTTCTTTTTAAAATAACATTAACAAATACAGCTACAAACTGTAAAGAAGAGGAATATAACAATCATCAGCACATGAAAACAAAAGTTGTTGATAACAGAGCTCATCCAGGAGGGACTACATCTCTGGGCCCCAGTGTCAAGATGGTGTAGGCCACTGCATTAAGTGTTGTCAATAAGTTGATGTACACAGAGATGATGTCTCGATCATACAAGTAAGAATGCCCTCACACAGGAGTGGCTCTAAGAGATGTTCCACAACTAGAACTCTCAATCAAAAGACTCATATCAATATGACACAAAAACATGCATGGTGCGCATCCTGCTAACATGGCACAAAAGATATGTCAAAAGAAAGACACATGCATGACGACAACAAGAGTATCCCAACAACATACAACAAGGGATCTCAAAACATAACATGAATATTTATGACAGGAAGTACATCATATGAAATATTCCACATAACATGAAGCAAGGAATCATGACAACATGAAATAAACAAGATCCTACATCAACATCAATCATGGATCTGTACAACATAATGTAGAAAGAAGATGTGAATGAACAATAATCATATACCTCACACCACGGGCCATCTGAAGAAGTGGATGTCACACGGCTGAAGCTACTCGAACCATTGCTCTCAAGGCATCGGTCTTCATGAAGATGGTTGCCTACATAAGAAAGTGGACATCTGACACATAGTTGTTCAATAAAAGGCTAAAGCTTGTTGAATATTGATTTCACAGCATTGATTGCAAGAAGAATCAATCAAATAAGAATCAATCAAGAAGAATTAATCAAAAGATGAATCAACCACACACAAAGAAGAATCGATCAAAAAATAAGAAGAATCGATCTCAAGGAGAATAATTGCTCTGGAATCTTGGCTATGTAGCTCACTGGCTATTTGGCTCTGTAGCGCTCTGGCTTATGTCACTGCAGCTCTGCGATCTGTCATAATTTCAAGTGCCATCTAGCTTCCATGCTTCTTTGTACCACTACGGCTCTGTGGACTTGAAGCGCTACTCTGGCTTCATGCTTCTCTGTGTACTTAGGCTCTCGGGCTTCTCTCCATGCAACCTCTCCACGCAGTCTCTCAGGCTCTCTATTATATTTCCCTCGCCCATTGATACACAGCCTTCCCACACTCCCCCTCGGCTCTTTGTCACCATTGTGTGTTATAACACGTTTGGATCAAAGCTGCACTTAAAAATCAGAGGCTGGTTTGTTCAGAATAGAATGTTGTTGAATGGAAATATCGGCTGATGTAACAAAATCATAAGAATGCCTTTTTTCTGTTAAATAGACAAATACACTGAAAAACTGATAAATCCGACGAAAATCCAGACTTCAAAACATTTAAATCGGCCCTACAAACCCTATTGGGTCCGCCTTTGGACGCTTATTGAAATTGGTAGTTGGCAGTTCGTATCGACGCTTGACATGGGCGTTGGTCACGTTTATTGGCATGATTCACAGGATGTCACTGATATTTATATCGGCGATATTAGAATCGGTGATATTATATGGGTGGAATATATTTTGGGTCGAGGCGATATATGTTATGCAACATATAACAATAAATCGGGCCATATAATATTATATATATATATATATATATATATATATATATATTGTTGACCATTGGATTTTGGGCTGGGTCCACTACCGATGGACCGCGTCTACCCATTAATACATTGTTTTAAACAACATCTATATGGTCGGACATATATACGGGATATGTGGAGAAGGGTTCAACAAGGGGGGTTATTGTCGTCGACCCTGATCCCATATGTAGATATATGTGCATTGATTATGATAAGGGTGTTTTAAAGGGTTCAACGGGGTTTGTTACCACCAATCCCAAAACCATCTGTTTTTATTGTTTTTATATAGTTATTTTAATAACTATATTGGCACACTTTGTTATATGGTTATTTATTAACCATTCAAAAATGATTTTGTCTCTTACGTAGGTTTCAGGAGACAAATGAGAAAGCGCCAAGTGTCAATGGCTGATGGGCTTCCATGTGGGTCCCCCTCTACTTACTGGGATGTTGTGGGCCTCACTTTTCCCTTGTCATGTCAAACTTTGAATAGATCTATCTTTCGCATACTAGCTCGCTTTGACGAACCATTCACACCACCATGATCAGGATGACGAGGTCTTTGATTTGGTCCTAGTTCAAGAACAATCCAAACACTTTGATTTTTGAGCCATCTTTGTCTTTTGTCTCTCTGGAGCCACCTGGATCAATCCTCCCCACTAAGGATCTTTTGGTCCTCCAAAAGCATGGAAAATAATCTGCATCTTTCTATGTACCTTGTCTGCATGACAAATGTCTTGAAAAGGTCTCGCTTCCATCTCCTTCACCTTTGTTCTTCAAAGCCTTATGTGACAAGCCGAAACCTGCTACTTCTGCAACCTTTAGTACATTGTTTGAAAATCACATGCTTTAAGTAACATGACCCAAACGTCCCATACTTGCCATGAGTTTATAACACATACTCGGTGGTCAAGTTTACAACAAGATGGACGTAATACCCCAACTATGACACAAGGCCAACTCATCACGGTTGCTTCAAAAAGTGATGGTAAACACATCATCACTGCAACACATGATTTACATTCATAAGGCCAAACACTATTGTTTTGACAAGTGACGGGAACATAACATCACTTTCAGAGTTTTAACATGCAACTCAAAATACGACTCAAAACATGACCAGACATCATTGTTGCTGACCAAGTGATGGGAAACACATCATCACTTTTACATTTAGAATGCAACAAATGATTTACAAAATAATGACCATGAAACGATAACAAGTCAAAAAAACCATTTTTCACTTATAAATGTGAATGGGTCACCTCCTTGAGGTGGTTTTGCTTGTCGAACAACTGCTCTTCCTGCTTCACGCACCGATGCTTTGTCTTTAAGGCGTTGTTTTGGATGGAGCCTCCAACAAGTGGCTCTATGATGACCATTTCTGTTGCAATGACTACAGTAGGTTTTCTTCCTCCATACTTGCTTAACCTATTTCTTTTCATGCTGTGGAGAGGATCTTTCATGCGTCACGAGTGTTGTCATCCTTTTCCAACACTTAGAAAAGGTATGGTTAGGTAAACCACAAAAGGTTCATGCTTTTCAATGCCTTAATATTCATGCATTATTAACAACATGATCAAAAGGAACATTCGAATATCGAAAATGATTATACCTTCCTTTGCTATCTTTGATGCCAGTATGGCGATGAGAGCTTGTCTCCGCTCTCTCCCAGTAATGGAAATTGCCATGTGATGATGGGGATGTTTTCCCATCATTCTCTTTCCTCGACGATGTCTCAGACAACTCTGACACCTTTGAGCACTCTCCTTTAGTTTATCTCGAGCCTGCAAATTGATGCTCATGCATAGCCTCCAAAGGTTGAGTGATGCCTTGGTTATTAGCACCAAGTTCTTTCTCCTTGTGCCTTGTCATTGTAAGGAGCCTCATGTTTGTCCCTATAATTGGGTGTTATATACCTAGGGGGATAATATGGGGTACAAAGGCAGGTACCCAAGGGAATAATGTAATAATGGGATGGGCCATAGTAATAAATAAGGTGGTTAACCCGAATCATGTAAGGGACCACAATTAGTTAGTAATAATGTAATGGGCCCATGGTGTTAGATAGATGGTATTGAGGGAACCATGGTAATGACTCATGGTATTGTATATATGAGGCCTATATAGAGCCTAGAGACTACACATTGAGGGGTGTCAAGGAATATGGTATGAACAGGCATATGGCTTGTGGAGTGTTCTCCTTCCATAAGGAGTGAATGTATGGTGTTGCCCTACCTTAAGGGTTTCATATCAATAAAGTGAATCATTTCTATCTATTTCTATCTTATTATTTCTGGGTATATTTGAATTATCTTATATTTTCAGATCAGATCTATAACAAGTGGTATCAGAGCACTTTCTTAGGCAAAAAAAAGTGGAGAATTTTTTTTATTTTTGCAGGATTTCGGGAGCGGCGAGTTTGCAAATCAGATCTGTATGTTTCGGTGGAAAATCTAATTGCAGATTTGTATTCTATGTGCAAAAATACCCGATTTCAAAAAAAAAATCGGTTGAATCGGAGTCTGAATGAAGGAGATATCGCTGATCTAAAAATCAGTGGGGTTGCAGACAATTTTTCAGAACAGCGAGTTTGCGGTGCAGATATGTATGTTTTGGTATAGTATCTGCAAAATCTAATTGTATATCAGGATTCTTTGTGAAAAAATACCCGATTTCAAAAAACAAATCGGCCAAATCGGAGTCCGAATGAAGGAGATATTGCTGATATAAAAATCAATGGTGTTGTAGACATTTTTTCAGGGCAGCGAGTTTGTGGCATAGATCTGTATGTCTTGGGGAAAAACATGCAAAATGATTGTAGATCTGGATTATTTGTGAGAAAATGCCCAATTTCAAAAAAAAATCAGTCGAATCGGAGTTCGGATGAGGGAGATATCGCTGATTTTAAATCAACTCTTTTTTCATAATTTTTTGTGAAGGCGGGAGAGTTGCAGCGCGGACCTGAAATTCCAGTGCCTAGATCAGGATTTCTATCACATGGGAAGATGCATAATGGTCATTCCATTTCCGAAAACAAATCATAATAAATATTCTGAGCAATATTGACTAAACTGTGGCCACTTTAAATTTTTGCCAAGTAAGTGAATTTTTTCAAAACCCTTTCCATGGCTTCTAGCAAGCAATATCTTACAGGGAAAGATAATGGTCTTACTACTGAAGAAGACATAAAACAACAAAATTCAATATGGGCAAAAAATTGGAGGGATTCAGTGTGGCTTGGTTTCAAAGATGAGGCTTACAAATGGTATTTCTCACTTGATGACAAACAGTTGACCAAACTCTCAGATGCAGAATTTGAAAAAGTCCTTTTAGACAAATGGTCTCGTGCTAGAAAAAAGGAGAATGAGCCACATAAGGGGTTATCTTCTACTGGTGTCTCCTTATTGCAGGTTCATGGATTGAATCAAAAGGAGAAGATCATTGTGTCTATAAATCCTAGTTGCAAGATCAATGTTAATTTGGCAAAAAAATTGCAAGTTCCAGTAAAACACATTGAAAACACACAGGTGAATGATGAGGATGTTCAAGTGTATAAGGATTTGAAGATTTCTATGGATAAGTATGTGTTTCATGGTGATTTTAATACTTCAAAAATGGATAATATGGATGTTGTTTTGGGATATCCTTGGATGGAATCCGTGGGTACTATCAATATTAATGTGCAGAAGAAATTCATGAAGCTTTGGTATAAAAAGAAGAAAATTACATTACAGGATATTTCCATCAATAAACAGGTAGAGTCCATGGAGGTTGAAGCAGAAGATGTTCCAGGAACTGACATATTAGATGATGAGCCTTTGATGATCGACAATCAAACACAAACAGAGCCTGAAGCAAAAAAAGTTGCAGGTGCTGATACATCGGATGACGGCTCAGTGGTTGAAGTAATCTTGGAAGATAAGACACCACAGCAGGCACCGTAGCAGGGTGAATTAAAGAAAAAGACACCATTGGGTAAAAATTCAACGTATCATCACCCACATCACCCCGCAACAAAACAACCAACAAGATGGCAACAAATTAGCCACAAGGATAACAGCCCTCGCATGACAAATAGAGAGGAGCGAAGATCCACTTACTACACATCAACACAGAAGAGCTGCCACGGTCAACTTCCATCTCAAGCGAGCGAGGCACCAGCGAGATTGAGGGTTCACCTTTCTCTTGGATGGTTAGATGCACGTGCATGGTACCAGTGGACTACTCTTTTGAGTAGATCTTATTATTTTTGTTCTTCCCATGTTTCGGGGATGAAACATGTTAAGGGGGGTGGAATGTTATGTACGTAGGGGGATAATATGGCGTACAAAGGGAGGTACCCAAGGGAATAATGTAATAATGGGATGGGCCATAGTAATAAATAAGGTGGTTAACCAGAATCATGTAAGGGACCAAAAGCAGTTAGTAATAATGTAATGGGCCCATGGTATTAGATAGATGGTATTGAGGGAACCATGGTAATGACTCATGGTATTGTATGTATGAGGCCTATATAGAGGCTAGAGACTCCACGTTGAGGGGTGTCAAGGAATATGGTATGAACAGGCATATGGCTTGTGGAGTGTTCTCCTTCCATAAGGAGTGAATGTATGGTGTTTCCCTACCTTAAGGGTTTGATATCAATAAAGTGAATCATTTCTATCTATTTCTATCTTATTATTTCTGGGTATATTTGAATTATTTTATATTTTCAGATCAGATCTATAACATTGGGATCTCCAAGTCTCCAACAGACATCATACTATGAGAATATGAAACTGAAATGAAATCAACATTTTTTACCTTCTCTTTTGATTTGGAAAGAACTAATGAGGGCTGCTCATCATCTGTCATTGGTGGTTCTCTAACTGTCTCTGTGCATTCCCTAACTTCTTTCCTGACATACCTAAGTTCTTCCTAATGGGTAATTCCTCTACTTTGATGGGGTTGACAATGCCTTGGCCATTAACGCCCAAGCCTTTTCCTTCATACCCCATTCTCTTCAACATTTTGGAGCCAATTCTTGTGGTATGATTTTCAAACACAATGAAATCATCATCAAGAAACATACATGAAGATGGAGAACTACTTTTTACCTCACATGGGTCTCGTTGCAGCTTTTCCAAGGCCTCGTCTTTTGCTTGCAGTTGTAGTAGCAAACTTTGCTTTTTTTTTCTCTCTTCATGTAAGCGCATCTTCAATTCATCATTCTTTGTTTGAAGATTATGTTTGTTTTGCTTCAATTCCTCCATGGCCTCTTTTGTGGCTTTCAACTGAAGTTGTAACCACTCCTTTTCCTATGTTTCCTTCTGTAGAGTTTCATACATAATTTCTACCTTCTTGGAAATGTTGAGCATGGTCTCATACATTTATCTTTCATCCTCTGTCATTGTTCACTCTACAATTCACATCAACATAAAGACCGCTCGAATACCACTGAATCCAGGTCTGGGTGTGAAGAACGACCCTTCCAAGACCTTTTACTTTCGTGATGTGTTAAAATAACTTTTTAAAATAACATTAACAAATAAAACTGCAAACTGTAAAGAAGAGGAACATAACAATAACCAGCACATGAAAACAAAAGTCATTGATAACGGAGTTAGTCCAGGAGGGACTACCTCTCTGGGTCCTGGTATCAAGATGGTGTAGATCATTGCATTAAGTGTTGTCAATAAGGTGATGTAAATAGAGATGATGTCTCAATCATACAAGGAAGAATTCCCTCACACAGGAGTGGCTCTAAGAGATGTTCCAAAACTAGAACTCTCAATCAAAAGACTCCTATCAATATGACACAAAAACATGCATGTTGTGCATCCTGCTAACATGGCACAAAAGAGATGTCAAAAGCAAGACACATGCATGACGACAACAAGAGTATCCCAACAACATAAAACAAGGGATCTCAAAACATAACATGAAGAGTTATGATATAAAGTACATCATATGAAATATTCCACATAACATGAAGCAAGGAATCGTGACAACATGAAATAAACAAGATCCTGCATCAACATCAATCATGGATATATACAACATAATGTAGAAAGAAGAAGTACATGAACAATAATAATATACCTCACACCACATGCCATCTAAAGAAGTGGATGTCACATGACTGAAGTTGCTCAAACCATTTCTCTCAAGGCATAGGTCTTCTTGAGGATGGTTGCTTGCACAAGAAAGTGGAGATCTGACACATATTTGTTCAATAAAAGGCTAAAGCTTGCTGAATATTGATTTCACAGCATCAATTGCAAGAATAATCGATCAAAGAAGAATTGATCAAAAGATGAATCAACCACACATGAAGAAGAATCGATCAAAAAAAAGAAGAATCGATCTCAAGGAGAATAACTACTCTAGACTCTCAGCACTGTAGCTCACTAGCTATTTGGCTTTGTAGTGCTCTAGCTTATGTCACTGCAGCTCTGCAATCTGTCAGAATTTCAAGTGCCCTCTAGCTTCCATGCTTCTCTATAGCAATGCGGCTCTGTGGACTTGAAGCACTGCTCTGGCTTCATGCTTCTCTACGTACTCAGGCTCTCAGGCTTCTCTCCACACAGCCTCTCCATGCAGTCTCTCAGGCTCTCTATTATACTACCCTCGCCCACTAATACATAGCCTTCCCATGCTCCCCCTCGGCTCTCTATCACCATCATGTGTTATAACATGTTTGGATCAAATCCCCGCTTAAAAATTGGAGGCCAGTTTTGTTCATAATAGAACGTTGTTGAATGGAAAGATCGACTGGTGTAACAAAATCATAGGAATGCCTTTTTTTCTGTTAAATAGACAAATACACTGAAAAACTAATAAATACAACCATAATCTGAACTTCAAAACATTTAAATCGACCCTAAAGACCCTATCAGATCTGCCTTTGGATGCTTATCGCAATCAGCAGTTGGTATCATTGTTTGACATGGGCATTGGTCGCGTTTATCAGTGCGATTCCCAGGATGTCACGGCTGATATTTATATCAGTAATATTACAATTGGTGATTGGCGCAGCATTGTTATCGGGGCTTCGCTAATATACATATCGGCGATATTATATGGGCGTCATATATTTCGGGTCGGGGCAATATAAGTTATGTGGAATATAACATATAAATCAGTGAATATATCTATATATGGATGACCGTTGGGGTTTGGGTCGGGTCCACCACCGATGGCCCGCGCTTGCCCATTAATACATTGTTTTAAACAACATATATATGGTCGGACATATATACGGGATATGTGGAGAAGGGTTCGGCAAGTGGTTATTGCCACCAATCCCGATCCCATATATAAATATATGTGCATTGATTGCGATAAGGGTGTTTTAAAGGGTTCGGCAGGGTTTGTTGCTGCCGATCCTGAAACCATGTGTTTTTATTGTTTTTATATAGTTATTTTAATAACTATATTGGCACATTTCATTATATGGTTATTTATTAACCATTTAAAAATGATTTTGTCTCTTATGTAGGTTTTAGGAGACAAATGAGAAAGCACCAAGTGTTAATGGCTGATGGGTTTCCATGTGGGTCCCCCTATACTTACTGGGATGCCATGTGGCATGCTGTGGGCCCCACTTTTCCCCTATCATCTCAAAATTTGAAGAGATCTATCTTTCACATACGAGATCGGTTTGACGAACCATTCGCACCACCACGATCAGGACGACAAGGTCTTTGATCTAATCCTGGTTCGAGCACAATCCAAACACTTTGATTTTTTAGCCATCTTTGTCCTGTGTCTCTCTGGAGCCACCTGAATCAAGCACTAAACTAACCGTATAACTTATAAGGGTAATAAGGACCCATAAATTGTAACATATCATAATATATATCCCTAAATATACCTTAGCATAAATATATATGGATGTAAGTACAAAAACATGAATATATCTAAAATTTCACTAAAAACATATATATGTAAGTAAGAATAATAAACCTTCTCGTCGGAAACAATCATAACATGTTTCAGAACCCTATTCTATTATTCCCTATTATTGTGTTCTTCTTTGACAGATCAAAGCTAATATTTGGCCTAATTAGAGGTTTCACTACCTTGAAGATATGAACATAAATGATTATCTAAAAGATTAATGTTATAGATTAAACCAAGGGCTTCTAAGCCCCTAAAAGTGTTGTTACACACCCTAAAGGAACAAGGTCAGCTGATTACATCATCTCCCAGAAGTTCTCCCTGAAAAACTACTCAGAACTGGTCAAACTAGACCATACAAACTGCTCAGTGCTAAGGGTACGATGCATCTCACTTACTACATGCAGAAAGTGCAATGCGTACTGAAAAAGCCATTTTGTAGGGTGCGATGAGCGAGAGAAGACAAATGGCAGAGGTAGTTGGCTAGGTGGAAGCCCAGAGAATCTTCTATAAACTGCTCAATTGACACTTGCCTCTCTAAATTCGCCCAGGGATAAGTAAGAGATCATGAGATCTCCAAGTGGAACCAAGAACTATCAGAGAAATGACACTAATCAAAAAACCAAAAGTTGACTCACCCACCTGCAAACATCTATATATGGATCCCTCATCCTAGAGATCTAGAGGCTGGAATTTTTTATCTTGTAAGGCAGTGTTGTTGGTTTCTCTATGGAACATCATAGTGTTGGGTGATCTAGATTTTCATGAGGTGAAGAGGGCTTTCATGCTGGGAGGATGGAAGTGGGTCAGATCAACGACTTGTAATCCTCTCTTCTACTACTTCTATCAATAAAGCTATTTGAGTTTTCCTCCATATTCTTGTATATCTCTGAATCTTGTATTGATATATGCATTTGTATGGTTAATATATATCTGATCCTATATTGTTTATGGTTATAGATCTCTACGCTTTGATGTTAGTATGCTGCTTTGACTCTACAGGTGTTCTTTGAAGCAAGACAAGTAAGGAAGAGTGGAAAAGCTCTGTCAAAGGGGAGAGGAAACAAGCAAGGAGCCAAGCGAAAGACTGAGGTTGGTACTCTCTACTTCTCTCTCATCTATTTCTCATAAAGGAAAACACAAGTGAGTTTAGTTTGTTTGTTTCTAAGATAGCTACCCATCTTAGTGGGACTAGCAGCTCTGAATGGACATTATTCTTCCCAATAACAAAATGGCAACTCCACTGGGAAGCGAATAGCTTATTTGCTTGTTTCTATTTGTTTGCTTTATAAACTATAGACGGAGCCTGAAGTTAAGCCAGCTAGCCTTCGAACTGATTTTGCTATTCAACTACAAAGTAGATCAACATTGCTTCAGTCAATCTCTGGGTTAGTTTATGAACTGAACATCTGACTTGCAAACATCCTAAGTGCCCTGGAGGTAGCTCAAGTAACCTTATTAGATCAGCCCCTATTCTTTGTGTTTACTGCCTATCATTAGCTCAACCTAAATCCCTAAACTAAGCTGCAAACTATGAGCAAAAAACCAAACCCAGTCTTGTCCCTAGACCATCGCACTGTCTCTCATTGGCAGTCCAGATGCATCGCACCTCCCGTGTGCTGCAGGTGAGATGCATCCCTGTTACCCTGTGTTATAGGTGCAATGATTAGGTAAGACTATTTCTACCTTCAGATTTTGGTTTTATCTTCATTGTCTTCAGCTTTATTCAGTAGTTTTGTTGTCTGTGATCAGTATACCACTATTGAAACTCCCTTCCTTTGCATTATTTAGCCTCCATTGTATAAAGAATTGTGAATTTTTTTATGTATTTTTCGCCATTTACATTTCTCCTATATAAACAGTAGCTTAATCAAACTGTCGTCTTTTGATTTAAAGTGTCACAAGTGTCGTTTTTAGTCAAAGAAAAGAATCCTCCTCTTTTTTATAGTAGATTACACTTTTTCCCTTGTATTTGGTTTGAATTATAGTATTTCAAGTGTCGAAAGCAGTTTTCAATTCGAAATCGAAAAGTGTCGTCTTAGTCTTCCTTTCATTTTTTTGAAAAGAAAATTGTTAGTACTGTCGCTTTGAAAGAAAAATAGTTTAGATCTATACTTAACATTCTTTTCATCATTCAGACATTAAGAAAGTGGAAAACAAATACATGGATGTGCATTTCCATTTAGACTGCTTGTGGAGATTGATTTAGGACAGTGCATCTTAGTGTGTGCTCTCCTCTATATGTTGAAAGAATTTCGCTTCTCTTTCCTTAGTAGCTAGGATTTTCATTGCAAAAAAAAAAAAAAAAAACGATTGTTTATCATCTTAAATTTCATATTTAGGAATTGTATATCTACATCACGCGGTGAACCTAAAAGGAAAACTTCTTAAGAAATATCAACTGTAAAATAAATTTCAATGAACATAAAAACGCTTTGGAACCTAATGCACAACATTTAGAATTCTAGGCTAGAGACGTATTCTGGCATCGTAAAGCCTAGTAACTATCGCTTTCATCCTAGGTAGGGTGATTCCTCCTCTTTGAGACGACAAGTGCCAGTAAAGACTTGTGTTGCCACGTACCATTGAGTATATATTGGGAGACCTAAATAGGCTATATCCTTTATTGTTAGGAAGCCGTGTCTATCGCCCTATTGATCGCAATGCACTTAACACAGCATTCGGGAAGATTGACTGTCGTACCGTAAAAATTATTCTACAGTTTTGCGATTGGTTTGGTAATCCCCCTGTCTAGATTTCCAGAGTAGTCACTTTCATTCCTTTTCAAACTCCTTAAAATAAAAGTTCCATCTAAGCACTTGTCACTTCAAGCTCATTAAAAATCGAAGTTGACTAGAGTCATCTTTAGCTTTTTCTCGACTCTTAAAAATTGGAAAAGCAAGTTGTGTCAAAGCGTCATAAAATTTTATTTAATCAGAATAACATCACTATTCCCTCGTTTCTTAGGTTGAGAAAATGGAGTCCACCAACCAAGGGTTTCCCCTTGGGGGGAATCCTAGTCCTTCGTCCTCTTGGGGAGATGTTGGTGCACCTCATATGGCCACATTGTCCCTTCCAGGACTGACAATTGGCCTGCCAGTATGGCTTTTCCCGACCTCTATCGTCCAAAGCACCTTGATTCCTGAGCAATCAAATCAGCAACCGGATGATACTAGAGTTACCCCCCAAACTTCTACTTTGTTTGTTTCTCCCTCTCCTTCTTCCTCTTTGCTTGGTGAAGCTAGTAAAACTAAAAACCAAGTAACTGAGAAGAAGAAGAAGAAGCCAACGGAAAAAGGGGGCAACCATGCATCATCTGCAAAATTCCACACATTGCACCTTCCAAACCTAAATCTCCATGTGTCATTTGCAAGGGAGACCACTATCATCGAGATTGTCCTTACATCCCACGGATCTTAAGGAACTCGTATCCCCGCTTGCACAATCCGGTGTCCTCAACCTCTGATGATCATGTTGAAAGTACATCGTCAACTAGTGAAAACGAAGTCAATGGACAAAAAGGAAGATCTAAAATTCCTTGTAGATTGTGTGAAGGCGATCATGCCATCTGCTGTTGTCCCTTCCTAGACGAAGCTAAAAGAGTCTTGGATAACCGTCCTGCTTCACCGCTACGGCTTCCTCCTGGATATAAGAAACTCTTGCCGAGTCCATCACTAGTTTAAAATCTAATTAACACACCTTTGTGGTCAGTCGAAGCATCTATCATTGAAGATAAACCCTTTGAGTCCACATAGGATCAAAGTCAACAAGTCGAGACAGCAATCGACCCAGTCTTGTCTTCAGAAGGTCTACCTTCAGATGATACAGTCACCAAAGAGAATGAGAACGACACCATTCAAATTATTTTCGTCAACATAATCTGATGAACATGGGGGCAATCTACCTGTTCCTGTACCACAAGAAGGAAGTTCGTCAGAGATTTACCCAGTCGTTTATTTGGTCCCTCCTCCAAGCAACCTATTCGTTTCCTTCAATTGGAATCTACTAGGCAAACCCCGTCTACCATCTAATGTACCATTCTGAATCATAATTCAAGCTTACAGAATGGTCATGGTTGGTACTATCATAGATGAAGGGGCTTCTGTGAGTATCCTTCCTCAACTACTTGGAAAGCACTTGGTTCGCCATTGCTTTTGCCTGAGATTTGAAATCTGACATGCTTCAACAAAGGAACCAGTCAACCGTTAGGGATCCTTCCAAGTTTACCTATAACTTTGAGAAGGAAAACTGTTTATCTGAATGTGATGGTAGTCCAAGTACCTTTAGATTACAATCTACTCCTTAGGCAAGACTACATTTATAGCATGGGAGCTATTGTTTCCTCACTCTTTCAAGTGATGTGTTTTCCGCATGAAGGCAGAGTGGTCCAGCTCGTAGACCAACTTTCATTCCCCAGTTCACACATAAACAATAGTCAAGTGCCATCCCTAACTGGTCTTTTTGCACAAGGAATGTCTCATCAATCTCCAGTCAATCCACCTAATGAACGCGAGTGATTCGGTGAATCTAGCTAAACCCAGGGGGCATGCACCCTAGTCTGCTTCGGCAGGAAAACTTTAGGTATAGGGTAGGTTTCTGTGGAGGATATATGACTAGTTTGACACACCCGTCCATTTAGGAAAATGGGACCAGACTAGAATAGGATTCCCTCGTCAAGGTCAGGTGATTGGAACTTGAATTACATTCATCCATTTCGATGGACAAAGTCTAGGAAGTGTTTTTGTCTGCTACGTAGGTGGAACCATCTTGCTATTGAAATAATTTCTGTATGGTAACCTGGAAACTCTACTTCTCTATACCTGGGGGCATGCAAACATTTTTGCGTGCAAGTGAAAAGTGACCATTTATTTTCTTAGCTTGTATGTTCTTAACCCTTTAAACTCGTAGGTTGGTCATTCCTAGCTTGCATAACGAAAGGGTCCAGAGCAAAGTTTTGAATGGGGCAAGCTCCCTACAAAATGAACCTATCGATGAGACATCCTTATTATACGACTGGCACGAACAGTTTTACACAAAGTTCAAGCTCGTTAAAAAATAAACCTAGCGATGAGAAAATGTTCCCCCAGAGTTTAAGCTCAATAAAATAATGAACCCATCCTTCGGTAAATAGCCATTGCGATCGCATAATCATCAGCTTTTGAGCCTTGGTCGTGTTCTTACCATCACCTCCACTCTTTCTAGCCGATCATACGCCTCCATTTGATTGTTTACCCCTTTCGAGGAATAGTTGCGACGAGTGATTCTATTAGCCACCTTCTTTACACTGTCGTGATTGAAAAGTTCCAAACCTTACCTGGAACCAGTTGCTATCTGAAAACATCACTCGTTCCTCAAAAAACAATTCTCCTTTAAGCTCTTTTCATCTGACTCGTAAAATATGAAAATATTGTCGAGCACTTGGCCCCTCCAGCTCGTTAAAGTGATTGGAAGTGCCATCCCTCCTCTAGATTTTAATATTTTTGGACCTGAGGGATCATTACACAAAAAGATCGAGTGCTTGTCTTGTTCGGATCGTTAAAACTATAGAAAAGTCATCCCTTTCATATTATTTTATACTTTTTCGAACTTAAGGGATTATATTACGAAAAAGGAATACTGGAGTTGCCTTTCCGTCTCTTTTTAGACTTTCTAAAATTGAAAAGGACTGAGTTATCTTTGTCATTAAACTCATTAAAACAATAGCGACAAACTTGTCCATCCAAACAAGAGTGAGTTTCATTGTCGCTAGGCTCATTAAAACATAGCGACGGGTTTGCCCGATTGTTATAGACATTTTTGGCCACTTCAACCCCAATTGCAAATGTCCATAAACTGAGGGCTCTTAAGTCCCTAAAAGGGTTGCTTCACTGCCTAAAGGAACAGGGTCAACTGATTACATCATCTCCCAAAAGTTCTCCACTGAAAACTGCTCATAAATGATCAAAACTGGACCATACTGAAAGCTCAATGCAGAGGGTGTGATGCATATCACCTTTCCAATGTACATGGTGCGATGCATACTGATTTTCTCCTCTGTAGGGTGCGATGGTCGGGAATGGACAAATGGCAGGGACAAAAATGCAA
>APFE031575924.1:179031-251920 GCA_000404065.3 Pinus taeda | reverse complement strand
CAAGGAGCCAAGCGAAAGACTGAGGTTGGTACTCTCTGCTTCTCTCTCATCTATTTCTCATAAAGGAAAACACAAGTGACTTTAGTTTGTTTGTTTCTAAGATAGCTACCCGTCTTACTGGGACTAGCAGCTCTGAATGGACACTAGTTTTCCCGATAACAAATAGTGCATAGTCATTTTTTTTAGTGTGTCTCCAACACATTTTGTTACTTAAACCTTAAATATGGTAGGTTTGTCTTTGAGGATTCTAATTTTAAGTTAATTTTTATAATTTTAAAATTGGCCGCTCTAATGTTCTATGATATTATCTTCATGATTAAACTTTTTCCCTGAGCAAAAAAAATCTACCTTGATACTAATATTTTTTTCTCCCTCCTCTTGTAGCTTATTTTTTATGACTTTTCTCCCTTTTTTATTTTCTTCTCCTCTTGATTTCTTTGTGGATTTTAGTATACTATTTTGCATGCCTAATCCAAATATTATCTCCTAGCTATAGGAAATATGGATTAGTTTGGTCTTGGTTTTCATTAGAACCTTTTAGTAGTTGTAGTTTTTCATCTAGAATAATAGCAAGACATTGTTTATCATAGATTTGTATGAGGGTTAGTATATTGACTTGTTTCGAGACATTATCTTCTATTTGTTCTGGGTATTTTTTTTTCCATGGAAATATCTGGGCAGAATATGGCTCTCATGTGCTAATTGGATTAAAGTTGCATGTTTCAGATCTAATGCTTACTTGTTAATAAATGAATGGATTAATATATTGGAGAAATAAAGGTAAATTTGTGTAATTGTTATCACTAATGATTCACCCCCCTCTTAGTGGTGATCCTAGTACCAACAATTGGTATCAGAGAACGGTTCCTTCTAGTGCAAATTCACCTCTGGAAGCTATATCATGGGTAACCATGAAGGATTTGTAGTTGGTGGAGTTCCTTTGCTACATGTATCTAATTACATGCTTTGGAAGGTAAAATTTGAAGCATATATTTTAACCTTAGATGTGAATATATTTCTCTCAATTGAATATGATACACGGGATGAGTTTAATGAGGAATCCAAGAAGATTGTTTTGAAGGGATTCTCAAATCATGATGTTGCAAAAATGAGACATTGCAATACTGCAAAATAAATAATGGACAAGCTACACAGTTTGTATATAAGAGAAAGGATTCAAGATTTTGAAATTACTGAAAAATATTGTTGCATTATTAAAGAGAAAGAGAATGATGAAAAGGATTCCACCCTCATAGCAGTAGCAGATCCAACTTTATCTTGAGAAGATATTGAGAGCAAAACATGCAAATCATTGATCTGAAAATTCAACATGAGGAATTCATTAAGGCAAACGAGAATTTTTCAAATCAGCTACAAGACCAAGAAGCCTATTGTGCAAGTATAGGGAAGGAATTATCCTTCTTGAGATGTGAACTTGAAAAGGAAAATAATCAGTTGTCTCAGTATCGAAAGTTGGGGAAAAGAACCAACATTTTGGATGAAATTCTCTTCAGTCAAAGATCTCCACTTATTAAAGCCAGATTTGGCTTTGAAGAAAAATCATGCCTTGTGAAAGAAAAATAGAAAGTGGAGGGAATCTAAATAGAAGAGAATCATAAGTGCACCACTTCTAAAGTCAATCAAGGTTCTATGAAGCAGCATCGTCAAAAGAAGCCAAAGAAGAAAAGATTTTATTTGTAGAAGCAAATAAAAGAAGATCATGATCGCAACATGTAGTAGTTCAAGAAGGGAAGAAATAAGCTAAGCATTCATGGTCCAACAAATAAAAACACAAGGTATGAAAATCTATGTTACGAGTATTGTTTTTCTTGCATTCATTTTGGTCATTGTGCTAAAGAATGTAATTTTTTTGCAAGAAAACAAAATTTGTTGGACAATCGTTGCTTCAAGTGTAGAAAACATGGTAACAAAGGTGTAGCTTGTATATATGACAAGATCAAGCCAACAAAAAGAGAAATTCCACCATTGAAGAAAAATAAGGTATGGAGGAGAAAAGATAAGTTGCAAATAACTAGCTCTTTGATGGTCATCAAGGAAGAATTTTTTGGTTTGAAGAAGGATATTCTAGTCAGAGGGAGTAGATATTTATCTTGTGCATAATAGGAGATGGCTTCAAGAGAAGTCAAACTAGATAGAGGCATGTGATTTAAAGGAGGAAATTACAACATCATGCATCTATTCATTTCAAGTCCACAAGATCGTTTTGAGGCATAGAAGGAGAGCACATGAGTCCGGGGGTAGTTCTAAAAGGTTGATGCATTATATTTCATTTTATCCTTTTGTCTCATGATTTTTTATAGTTGCAGACATGTTGTGAGAATATAATTTTTCATATTATGCACACTAACAAAATTTCATGCAGAAAACAATAGTTGTTGATGGAAACATGGCATATGTCTAAGGGCAGTTTGATATGGCTTTATGATTTGAATGTATAAAACTTATGCCATGCAAGGTGTTATGTATTTTATGGAAAGTTTGGTGATAGTTTGTGAGAATTATGTTACTCTCATTGAAACCCTCACTCTTGTACTTCATCAGAGAGTCATTTTTCACATGAGGAAGAATCATTGATACATGCATGTGTACTAGGAAGTTGTTGGTCGATTTATGTGAGTTGATTGAAGAATGTTGTTACATCATTCAGTATAGTTGTAGCATGGTTGAGAGTCTGTTGCATGTGTATTCACATGAGTCATATATATTACATTGCATTATCATGAGGCCATGCATCCTATTTGCATATCATATTGTCATGAGGATCTCACCTTGAAGACTATCACATATGTTTGTTGATGATGACAAGGATAGTACTTGTTGGTGCACATATGATATCAAGAGAGCATAGATGAAGTTTGTATTGCAGATTTCTTTTTTTGTTGATGGTCATCTTATCCCTAGAGTTTGTGCTACAAAAGCATGTTTGCTTGGCTACTGTTGCAGATTTTGTTTGAGGATTACTTCCATATGTTTTTGTTATATTATTGTTTTTATATCATATTATTTCTCGTGATGCATGTGTGTTTTTGGTGCAAGATAAAGCATGGTTGTGTTGATGGCATATACATGTTGTTTCATATGGTAGTTGCTTGATGATTAGAGGCATGGGGTTGCTTGATATTCAGCGTGAGGTTATAGTTTTGATTGATTCATATGGATGGCTAATAGCGTTTTGCTACTTATTTCTACATGTTGATGGATTGTTGCTGCTATAGTTCATTCATGGAGGCTTGTATAATTGGGGTTGCTAGCTATTGGTGTTCCAAATTTCTAGTTTAGGACATGTTCTAGCAAATATTTGGAGAGAGTTGTGCACACTCTTTTTGGCATGCAGTTATTCATTTTTTATCATGGATCAAAGCCGTGTATTGTATCTACTTATCTTCATAGTGTTGATTGAGTGATCCATGAAATGGATTGTATGTATCGTCATCAGTCAATGTTTTCTTGAGAGAGAGCATCATGATATTTAATTCAGCCTTATATCAGCTGGTATATGCTACATTTTGCAGTCATGTGTGGGCTTTCGGAGTTATTTTGTAGCCATGTAGCATCATGTATCACCCTTGGGTCATTGGTAGAGTCATTTGAGGATGCTTATGTATATGTGAGGAGTATATTTCAATTTTGATGAAGCATTATCATTCTATCATTCTTGTAGCCATGTAGTAGGATTATGAAGTCATGTACTTTCATTGCAATATTTTTGAGTCATAGTCCTTGGTTCTTTTGGAGTAGCCGCCTACTTGTCATATGGAGGAAACTATGTGTTGTTTCTCACACTGTACTATTGATGATGTTCATCACATGTCTTGTTGTTCTTGTTTCCCATTATGACATGTTGCTGCATGGGAGGATGTTGTTGTCGTTATCTACATTATGTTATGGATGTAGTGTAGTCTTGCTTTATGATGGTGATCAATTGTTTTTTTGTTGTTGGTGATGTTGATGGAGAGACGATGCTCATGTTGTCCTTGCCTTGGTTGAGAGTGAGGATGATGTAGTTGGTGTTGTTGAGTTGAGTGATGTTGATGCCATTGTTGATTATGATGTGTTCCTGCTCACATTAGATTGATGTTTTTGATGGTTATGCTATGTTGTTGTTGTTGGTTGAGAGTGGTGATCATGGAGTTGTTGATTATTTTTGTTGTGGTTTCTTATGATATGTTTCTAATACTGAGAGTCATAGTATATGGCTTCTATTTGGGCCTTGAGATTGTTGTTGCTACTTCAGGAGAGAGAAATAGAGACATTATTGCTATTGTTTGGTGTCATGTTGCCATGAGGAATATTGTCTGTTGTTGCATTATGATATTACCTTGTTGATGTATATGATGCGCTACTATGTTTGTTGGTCATGGTTTGTTCCTACCCACACTATGTGGATGATTATGGTCGTTGTTACTTGTTGAGACCATACTAGTGTCTAGGGGGAGTAGTGTCTATTTCAGCTATGACTATTTGGATGTGGTAAGCCCTTTTCGGTTGATGTCAGAGGGGGAGTGAATAAGGTTTCTTTGGTTGACCTAGTTGGGTTTGAAATCAATGCCTAATCCAAGTTGCTCCAAAGACACACACAGGACAAAGAGGACTCAAGAAAGCTCAAAAATCAAGTGTTTGGATTATGCTTGAACCAGGACCAGAGCATAGATCTCAACGTCCTAATCGCGACAGTGTGAATGGTTCGTCAAACAGAGTTTGTATGTGAAAGTTAGAAGTAGTCAAAGTTTGGTTGAATTTCACTGACTAGGCAGGCTTAAAGAGGCCACAATTTGGACAAAACCCGACCACCATATTCCGACCAACTTGGGCCAGATTTCAGGTGAATTTGTGGCCCAATTAATTTGTCTCCTCGGCCTAAAAATCTGAATAATTTTAAAGGCCCCCCCTTTTTTTTAAAATATGGTGGTGGGCCACCACCCCCACCACCCATCAATTCCCATAACAAACATATTAAAATATGGTGGCGGGTGGTCAAACCTTGCCACAATGTAACCATCCAAGTGATATGTTAACGGGGTTGGGGTCGGGGTAAGGTGATAAGGGTGTCGGTGGGGGTCAAACCCATGAGGCCCATGTGGCCAGACCCCAAGCGGGTGGCCCCAAACTTAATACAAAACAAAATAGAAATCCAAAAATAGTGTAATGGAAGGGCGAAGGGGGGTTTGAACTTGTGACCTCCGCCCACCAAACATAGCATGCCACCGTTGAGCCACGAGGGCCAACGTTGATAAATCCGCCCAGTAATTTATATATAAACCTCATTTGCACAGTGCAAGGGATAGATGGAGGAACTAGGAGTGGAAATGCATTTTGAGACAAGAGGAGGCAGTGCACGCAGTTCGAGGCAACATTTTGTAGGAGGGTCAAATTTTCACTTTATCAGATTTTGACAAATTTTATATGGTTTCAGCACCTCTCGATGCCACGAATGCAATGACATTGTCCGTTTTTCCATTAGATTTCTGCATTTTCGGCCATTTTTCAGTATGCAGGTGGAACCATGACTACTGCAGAAACAGGGAGTGGAACCATGATCCTTGAAATTTTCCCAAGATAATTTTTCTCCATGTCGAAATATAGTCAAGTTTACAGTCGTTTTTCATGGTTTTCCATAGGGATCACAATGGCGAGGTCAGATTTACCTTTGGATTTGCAGATTTCCAGTCCATCTATGGAGCATAATCTTTGAGGAATCTAGGGTGAATCTAAAAGATTCCTTGAGCCCCAGATTCTCAATTTATCAGAATTCAAAAATTGGACAGTCTATTTTGCACTATTCGACATCACAAATCTACTGGTGCATTCAAATTTTTCATTTGCTCATTCTACTCTTCAGCCACTTTTCTAAGTGGAATGCAAGTGTCAGTGTTCATGTGCGAGCAACCATTTCCATGCGATTAATGCCATGAGATTGATGGCACGAATAGCTTCAGCAGTTTGACATCCGCTTCTTCCGATGGTCCTTGGTTGTGAGGTATATGCAGTGTGTTCGTGTACTTCTTTTTCTATGCATTGTGCTGCACAGATCCCTGTTTGATGTTAATGAGGGATCTTGTTTATTACTTGTTTTCATGATTCCTGCTTGATGTGAAACGGAATCATCTATGTGATGTACTTGTTGCCATGATTCGTCATGTTATGTTTTGAGATCCCTTTGTTGTATGTTGATGGGATACTCATGTTGCTGCTATGCATGTTTGCATTGAGATCCCTTTTATGCCATGTTGGCGGGATGCTCATGATCATCATGCATGAGTTTACGTCATACTGATAGGAGTCCTTTTGACTGAGAGTTCCTGAAGCGAAACATCTCTTGGAGCCACTCCTACGTGGGGGAATTTTCCTTGTATGATAACGACATCACCTCTATGTACATCATCACTATTGACAACACTTAATGCAACAGCCTACACCATCTTGACATCGAGGCTTGGAGACGTAGTCCCTCCTAGACGAACTCCATTATCAATGGCTTATGTTTTTATGTTGCTTATGATTGTTATGTTCCTCTTCTTTACCGCATGCAGATGTATTCACTTATTTTCTTTTAAAAATTCAATTTAACACATCATGAAAGTAAAAGGTTGTGGAAGGGTCCTTCATCAGACCCGGACCTAGATCAAGTGGTATCAAAGCGGTCTTTGTGTTGATGTGAATTGCAACATGAACAATGGAATGTGCAGTGACAGAGGATGAAAAAGCGATGTACGAGACCATTCTCAAAATTTCCAAAAGGGTAGAGATAATGTATGAAACTCTACAGAAAGAGATAGAGGAAAAGGAGAAATTGCAGCTTCAGTTGCAAGCCACAGAAGAGGCCATGAAAGAACTGAAGCAAAACAAACATATCTTCAAATAGAGACCGTTGAATTGAAGATACCTCTACATGAAGAGAAAGAGGAAAAACAGAGTTTGCTACGACAACTGAAAGCAAAGGACGAGGCCTGGGAAAAGCTGCAGTGAGACCCATGTGAGGTAAAAAGTAGTTCTCCATCTTCATGTATGTTTCCTGATGATGATTTCACTATTTTTGAAAATCATACCATAGGAATTGGCTCCAAATTGTTGAAGAAAATGGGGTATGAAGGAAAAGACCTAGGCGTCAATGGCCAAGGCATTATCAACCCCATCAAAGTAGAAGAATTACCCTGTCAGGAAGGACTTAGGTATGTTAGAAAGGAATTTGGGGAATGCATTGAGATAGCTAGCGAACCACCAACAATAGATGATGAGCAACCCTCATCAGTTCTTTCCAAATCGACAGAGGAGCTAAAAGATGTTGATTTCCTTCTGGTTTCATCGTCACATAGTATGCTTTCTATTGGAGATGTGGAGATCCCAATTACAGGGACAAACATGAGGCTCCTTACCAAGACGAAGCACGAGAAGGAAGAAAAACTTGGTGTTAATAACCAAGGCATAAATCAACCATTGGAGGTCGTGCAGAGACCTCAATTTGCAGGCTCGAGAACTGAAGGAGAATGCTTGAAGGTGTCATATGATTTCGAGACATCATTGAAATCGTCAAGGAAAAATAATGATGGGAACACATCCCCATCATCCAATGGCAGTGCCCATGGCAGGGAAAGGGTCGAGGCAAGCTCTCATCGTCATACACCAAATATGGCAAGGAAAGGTATTACCACTTTCGACATTCGAATGTTCATTTTGATTATAATCATGTTTTTAACGATGAACGTAACACATGGCATCGAAAAACATGTACCTTCTGTGGATTACACAACCATACATTTTCTAAGTGTTGGAAAAGAATGACAACACACAAAAGGATGAAACGTGAAAGACCCTCTCAACAGCAGGTAAAGAAACATGTTAAGCAGATATGGAGGAAGAAAACCTATTGCAATCATTGCGATAGAAGTGGCCATCAAAGAGCCACTTGTTGGAGGCTCCATCCAGAGCAGCGCCTTAAAGACAAAGCATCGATGCATGAACTAGGTGAAGCAGTTATTCGACAAGAAAAACCACCACAAGTAGGAAACCCATTCACATTGACAAGTGAAAAACGATTTCTAGATATGTTAGCATTTCATGGTCATGCTTTTGTGATTCATTTGTTGCATTTTAAAATGTAAAAGTGATGACGTATTTCCATCACTTGTTTAGCAAAAATGATGTCTGATATTATTTTGAGTCACATTTTAAACTCTGAAAGTGATGTTGTGTTGCCATCACTTGTCAAAACAAAAATAATGTTTTGCCTTATCTTTGTAAATCACGTGTTGTAGTGATGATGTGCTTTCCATCACTTGTTGAAGCAACAATGATATTTCGACCTTGTTGTCATAGCTATGGTATTGTTCCCATTTGATGTAAACTTGACCACCAAGTATGTGTTATAAACTCGTAGCAAGTATGGGATGCTTGGGTCATTAGTTGGTCATGTAAGTCAAGCATGTAATTTACAGAATTTTACTACAAGTTTGCAGAGGTTAGAGGTGTCAATTCATCGCTTAAGGCTCCAAAGAACAAAGGTGAAGGAGAGGGAAGCGAGACCTTTCAGGACGCTTGTGATGTAGATAAGGTACAAAAAAGTTGCAGAGTGTTTTCATGCTTTTGGAGGACCAAAAGCTCCTCAGTGGGGAAGATTGATCTAGATGGCTCCAGAGACACACACAGGACAAAGAGGACTCAGGAAAGTTCAAAAACCAAAGTGTTTTGGATTATGCTCGAACCAAGACTAGAGTGTAGATCTCGTCGTCCTGATCATGGCGATGTGCAAACTGAGTCTGTATGTGAAAGTTAGAAGCAGTCAAAGTTCAGTTGACTTTTGCTGACTAGGTAGGCTTAAGGAGGCCACAATTTGGACTAAACTCGGCCACCAAATTCTGGCCAACTTGGGCCAGATTCTGGGCAAATTTGTGGCACAGTGAATTTGTCTCCTTCAGCCTAAAAATCTGAATAATTTTAAAGGCCCCCTTTTAAAAAAAAAATAAGAAAAAAAAAATAAATAAAAAAAATATGGTAGCGGGCCACTACCCCCACCACCCCTCAATTCCTATAACAAACATATTAAAATATGGTGGTGGGTGGTCAAACCTCACAACCACGGTAACCATCCAAACGATATGTTAATGGGGTCGGGGTCCGATTGACTGGGAACCCCGCCCCAGCATACTTAATATACCACTATGGCGATAAGGGTGCCGACGGGGGTCGAACACGCCCGACCCGCGTGGCCAGCCCCCAAGTGAGCGGCCCCAAACTTAATACAAAACAAAATAGAAATCCAAAAATAGTGCAACAGAAAGGCGGAGGGAAGTTTGAACTTGTGACCTTCACCCACCAAACATAGCATGCCACCATTGAGCCACGAGGGCCAGCGTTGATAAATCCGCCCAGTAATTTATATATAAACCTCATTTGCATAGTGCACGGGACAGATGGAGGAACTAGGAGTGGGCATGAATTTCAAAACAAGAGGAGGCAGTGCACGCAGTTCGAGGAAGCATTTTGCAGGAGGGCCGAATTTTCACTTTGTCAGATTTTGACAAATTTTATATGGTTTCAGCACTTCTCGACGCCACGAACATAATGTCGTTGTCTGTTTCTCCATCAGAGTTTTGCATTTTTCAGCCATTTTTCAATATGCAGGTCGAACCATCACTGCTGCAGAAACAGGGAGTGGAACCATGATCCTTGAAATTTTCCCGAGGAGGTAATTTTTCTCCATGTCAGAATATACTCAAGTTTACAGCCATTTTTCATGGTTTTCTGTAGGGATCACAATGGCGAGGTCAAATTTGCCTTTCGATTTGCATATTTCCAGTCCACCTATGGAGTAGAATATTTGAGGAATCTAGGGTGAATCTAAAAGATTCCTTGAGACCCAGATTCTCAATTTATCAGAATTCAAAAATTGGATAGTCGATTTTGCACTATTAGACATCGCAAATCTGTTGGTGCATTCAAATTTTTCATTTTCTCATTATATTCTTCAGCCAATTTTCTAAGTGGAATGCAGGTGTCAATGTTCATGTGCAAGCAGCCATTTCCATGCGATTGATGCTGTGAGATTGATGGCGTGAATAGCTTCAGCAGTTTGACATCGAATTATTCAGATGGCCCTTGGTTGTGAGGTATATGTAGAGTGTTCATGTACTTCTTTTTCCATGCATTGTGCTGCATAGATCCCTATTTGATGTTAATGAGGGATCTTGTTTATTACTTGTTTTCATGGTACTTGCTTGATGTGATGCGGAATCGTCTATGTGATGTACTTGTTGTCATGATTCGTCATGTTATGTTTTGAGATCCTTTTGTTGTATGTTGATCAGATACTCATGTTTTCTCTATGCATGTTTGCATTGAGATCCATTTTATGCCATGTTGGCGGGATGCTCATGATCACCATGCATGAGTTTATGTTATACTGATAAGAGTCCTTTTGACTGAGAGTTCCTGTGGAACATCTCTTGGAGCCACTCCTATGTGAGGGAATTTTCCTTGTATGATAACGACATCACCTCTATGTACATCATCACTATTGACAACACTTAATGCAGTGGCCCACACCATCTTGACACTGGGGCCCGGAGACGTAGTCCCTCTTGGACGAACTCCGTTATCAACGGCTTATGTTTTTATGTTGTTGATGATTGTCATGTTCCTCTTCTTTACCACATGCAGATTTATTCACTTATGTTCTTTTAAAAATGCAATTTAACACATCACAAAAGTAAAAGGTCTTGTAAGGGTCCTTCATCACACTCGGACCTGGATCAATGCCAAAGGGGGATATTGTTGGCATTGGTGTTGTGATGGGTTGTTTGGCTAACATTGATGTCAACCTAGTAGCATGGTGTTGGAGGATGCATTGGTATTGGTTGGCATTGATATCAACTTGGTTGTATGTGATTATGCACATGCTAGTTATACGGTACTTGGATTGTGCATTGGTTTCCGACCTTAACTTGATGGTTGTAGTTGTTGATGCAGGATTTTGGCTTGTGTATGGATGCCTTGGCAGGATGTGGAGCTCCTACACCTAGTTGACAGTATTGGAGACTGTCAAGTCATGACTATGGTAGTAGGTGTGTGTATGGATGGTTTTCATCTTGTATGATTGGTTGTAGGATATGCCATTGATGGTTTCTGATGTTGGAGCAGTTGTGGTGAAGTTTGATGGTTTGAGAGTTAGTGTAGGTAATGGATGGCATATAAGTCAACCTAGTTTGACTTTTCGTGATGATGGAGATGCTACAGTGGATTGATGGAGTGTTGCATATGCTGCAATGGCTTCATGGAGTGTATATGATGTTGATCAAGATCTGGAAGAAGTTTTGTCAAGTTATGAGCTGAGGAAGCATGTTTTTTAGTCTCCTTTGTCATAGTCGCATGGAAGAAAGGAAAAGGGAGCAGTTTAAGTTCCATAGTCACATGGAGAGCACCCCGTGGGAGTGAATATAGCCCCAAGATGAAAAATTCACATGGAATTAGTGTTGTGGGAGAGGTTAAGGCATTTTATCGATTTTTTCTCCACATTGCTCGCACTGCTTATCCTATTTTGGTATTGTGGCGATGTTATTGATTGGGATTTTTTGGCATATGGTCAGAAAAAAAAAATTGTGGGCCCTCTAAAAGCTTATCAAAGTTGAAGATATGAAAGGGATTGTAGAGTTATTGGTTGATTTAGTCAAGAAAATTTCCTCAACCAAATCTGAATCATGTAAAAATGTTTTGTTGAGTGATGCATAACTTGTAGCATTTATTGAGTTAATCATTTAAGAAAATGTTAAATAGAAGAAGGCTTCGAGTCTATTTGGTTGGTTCTCTTGAGTGATAAATGCGGCATAGTGTGTTTGAGAGCCATTGGTGAGGAGTGTGTTATGGTTGAAGAAAAATGTGCATGGAAGTATAGTTGTAGCAGAGACAGAAGTATGCAGGGATGAAGACTATGTTTATGTGATAGAGATACAATGCTTTTGCTAATGCATTTGTGATTGCAATGGAAAATTTATTGGTTGAGTTCATATGATTGTGATAGATTGGTTGCAATAGTGTTACATGTTTTTCATATGTTGTTATGTATTACATTATTGAGTTTATGCATCTAGTTTGTTTGCATAAAATATGCCGATGCTATGTGAATTGAGAATGATACATGAATGTGAGAGAGGAGTATGATTTGAGATTGATTTAGATATTGATGCTTTGAGCTGTGATGATATTATTTTTGTGATGTTCATGTTTAGACTCTCTAGTGTTCCAGTTTGAAAATGTATGAAAGGTGAACCGCATAGAGAATTTTGGTGGGAGCTCCGACAATACAAGGATTGAGAGCATATTTATTCACAATTACAATGGTGATTGGGAAAGCCTTGTTCATCAGATAGGATTCTAAAGAGTTGTGAATCCAATGGTGGTTCGGTGAGGCTTGTTGATATTATATGAGTCTATAGATTCATGAGTCGAATGGTGGTTGGGCAAGGTTTAGTTATCATATAGGAGTCTGTAGAATCTTGAGATGGAGATCATAGTTCCTTTCAAATATTTTCTCTATTGTACTCTATATGTAATGATTTGCTTGACAGATAATAATATATATTGAGCATCGCAGCAGTAGCAACAATGTTTTTCCCCCAAAAGGTGTTTTTTCCCTTTACATTATTAGGTTTTATTTTTAGAGCTAACAATTTTTCACTTTAATTTTTACTTCCCTTTTGTATATATATGGTTGTTCTCTCTAATTCTCTGTTGTGGTTCTTCTCTCCACATTATTTCCTTAGGTTTTTATGCCTTGATTTTAGATCTACTTATAAATTTGAAACCTAGACAATCTTACAAAAATAAATGTGGTAAATCGAAGATTCCAAACTACCAATTTTGAGGTATTAAATTATATCAAAAAAATCAACTGAAAATCATGTTTGGAGTAGCTCACAAGCATACATAGTCCAACCCAAGAGTGGACCACAAGACCTGTGAGACCAAACTTTCCCACCTAACCATTAGACCACATCCATGAAATTGTATTAAATTTTCAATTGTATTCTCTACTTTCATAGGCAATCACGCTGCCTTCTGTTAGAGATTGGGATTTTTGCTTAAAGATATAAAGCATGATCATGATCCAAGAATGAATTTCCAACCTGACAAGACCAATTGGTCGTTAAAATGACAATTATTTGAATGCTATGTTATGTGTGATACATTTATTAACTCAGTTATGATGGCAATATAATTTTAACGATAAGTTATATGTTGATAGCACATCAGATCGAATCCATCAAACTTAGTGCTTGGAAAATCTAGACCATGCAAAAATGAACTACTCAGAAGTACCAGCATCAAATTACGTATAAAACCATAACTAAAATTGCCTTGGCTTGGGCATAACCCACCCTAAAAAGAAACATCCTATATGCAACAAAACCTCAAAAAAAAAAACTCATACACGCCCTGCTACTTAAAGAAATCACTTTCACGGTTGAGGTTTTACGGAATAAGCCACCTGTAAAAACAAGGGGTGGTTAAAAAACCAATCATTTGTAAAACAAGGAAGTTTTACAAACAATGAAGTTTTACAAAACATTGAAAGGACTTGCAAAATTGGAAAAATAACAGTCCTGAAAATTGGAAACAAACATGTGAATGTGAACTGCTCACTTAACTAGTCACTCCTCGACGCCATGGTTAAATTAGATGGATATTTATTTGTATTTTACCTTTTTAACCATTATTTATTGGGATTTTTAAAATTTGGAGGTAATTAATGACATTTACTTAATTTTATAATATATTTAAAATTTTGCTTCTCATAACTTATTCAAAAAATATTCTATTCATAATTTCAATTTATTTATTTTTAAAGTCATGTTTATTTATAAAATTTTAATGATTGCTTAACACTGAAAGCGTGCTTTAAAATCATAGTAAATGAGTTTTAATTTCAATATGTTTATTTCTAAGTCACATTTACTCATAAAAAATTTAATAATTGTGTAAGACTAAAAGTATGTTTTAGAATCATAGTAAATAATCTAATAAGATAAAGATGACTATTCAATATTCATAGTTTTAATTTATTATTATTATTATCTATTTAATTAAAATAATTAGTCTCTTATTTGGAACTCTATTTTTCTCCAAAGACAAATATGAGAATTTTCTTAGGTTAAAGAAAATAAAAAGAGTAATAAGCTCTTCATAATTCATGAAATTAAATACATAGTAAAAAATTAACTTTCTATGATAAAAAATAACTTATTTGATATTTTTAAAGTAATATAAGCATACACGTATATCTTATGATCAAACCATAATTATAAAAATTATAAAAACAAAAGACAGAACTTATACTACAAAAATTGAGCCCAACCCATCCTGGTCCCCATCCCCAACCACACCTAACATGGAAAAAAATATTATAAGCATTTCATACATTGCCATGGTTTTGTATTCAGCTACTTCTTGTTGAGATATTAATCTCATTGTCTTTTAGGTGTCATCACATTTATTCCATTGTCTGTTAGGTGTCATAGTTATTTCATATTTACTTTAGTTTAATCGAGTTTCACTCCTCTCATTTATTGTTGATGCTTTTGATATAATCTACTTAACTATTTTGAATATTGAGAAGAGAAATCTATGCTTCGTGATTTCTCTTCATTCCTTGTCATGGTATCAACTCCAGAGAGAGCAGTGTGTCATGAGAGTTTGTGAATGAGAGGCCGAGGAAAAAGTGCGAAAGTAGCTTGAATTTTTGCACCTGTGAAGAACCTATGAAGAGAGCCTAGTGCGTAAAAATGCACAGTTTTGCGCATACAACCTTGTCGAGACGTGTGTAAACGTGAAGTGGAATTTACATAAAAAGGGAGTGTTTTTTAAAGATGTTGTAAGTCATTTTTTTAACTTGCTTCACTAAGAGACCAACAAAGTCATTTTATATGAGAATTAAAATGAATTCAAAAATGCCTTATTGAATTTCAAAGGTGCATTGTATGTTTTTTCTAAAAGGTTCATAACCAAGGAATCCTCCTTTTAAAAGGACTTCGTTATTTAAAATGTGTGTGTGTGTGTGTGTGTGTTTCTTAAAAAGTGAGGTTTTGGTTTTCTAAAGAATTAAAAAATGGAGATTTTGGTTTAAATTTTATTTTTATAAAGGTCCTTTAAAAGAAGAGGGAGAGCTTATTTTATTAAAAAGAAAAAAAATAGAAAGGAAGTGGTGTTTTTTTTGTAAGCTTAGTAGGACCTTTCATTCATTCATAAAAGGTAGATTACAACCATAATAGAAATTATGTGGCCTCAATCTTCCCATAGGGAAACCATGTTTGTTGTCCATCAAAATGCATTATACACCATCCAAAATCTAAAGTTCTCAAGTCTGTGAAACTTAGCCTCATAGGCCTCGCTGTCTAAAACCCATATCACTCTTAACTTACTAATAGCAATACTACTTAATGACATATACAATATCAAAATTTAACAAAAACCACTAAAAAAGAAGCATCTAGAGCTAGTCCTCTAAGGAATCCACTGCAGTTGGGTCCTTTGAACTAGAACCCAGAATCTCTAACTGAGGTGGGCACTTGATGTGTCATTCAATATGACCCAACTGAACATTTTTCTGCTAAATTTGAAATTGGACAATGTTGGGATATGGTCCCCAAGGTCAATTTTGGGGTTAGTTTAACCCAATTTTGTAAAAGTTTTGTAAAGAATGTAAAGTCTCCACGAAATGTGGATGCAGAGCACGTAGCTAAATAGGAGTCAAAGGGGCTTTAGCCCTTTCATTGGGTAACTAAATAGGTCAATTTTGAGACTCACCCATGGGCCGCATGCCATGGTATTATATTGGAAATGCTATATATTTGAGTCATAGCAAGTCTAGAAGAGGCAGTTAGTGAGTAACTAGAAGAAACAAGTCAAGATAGAGATTGTTTGGGAAAGTGCTTAGGAAAGAAGACTCTACTTCTTGTACTTAGGCGAAATGGGAAGTCTCATGCAACTGAGTGCACGGACCCCAACAACTAAGTTCGTAGGGTGGAGAAGTTTGTAAATTGAACGTTGGAACTGAATAAAGACTAATTTTGAAGGAATATCTTGCATCTGAGTATTATTGTTAATTCTACTTATGTTATGTTTTTTCGCTCGATAATATGTTTTCTGTGGATTAATGTATAAATGCTGAAAATCTATTAAATCTATACTATTTGTTCATGAACTAAGTAATTATATGTTTTCGCGAATATAAGGGTTAATTCTATTATGATTTCTAATGAACTGGATAGATTTGAACGAAGGTAGATCTAGGCTTATTAATTAGTGCGTGAAAGTAGATAAATTGCTTCTTTAGGGTCTATAAAGTCCAATTGCAGACCTTCACAAAGTTCTAGAGGTCGTTTTCCCAGAATTTCAATAGCAAGCCATAGAGGATATAGATCTGCGTGAAGGAATGTCTAAGCTACAAGGGCTTAAGACAACTTATCACACTGTCTATGGATGCAGAAACCTAGTTCTAGCATCCACCAATTCTGCTTTGGGTGAGACTGCAGCCTGCGTTATGCAGGCTTTTGCCAAAAGGGCTAACAGTTAGGATTTTGTTGGTTGGCATGAACAACTCTGAACCTGGGTCAAGCCCCCATAAGCCAACAAATAGTTTCGTTGCCAGGACCAAGATCTATCTAAGAGATGTGTGATAAATGGTTCCCTACGAAGAAATATATTGGCAATTGGATTGATCGAAACGTTCACGCGTTCACAATTTGTTGGCTTGTAGCGGTTTGACCCAGGTTCAGAGGTGATTTAGCCAAACAAATCCCAATACTACTGGCCCTTTCAGCAATAGTCCACGGAATGTGGATTGAGGTCTCACCCGAAGTAGTATGGGTGGGTGCTAGAATCAGGTTTCCACACCCTGGAGACGTCTGATGAGCTCTAGAGGTCCACGATTTGACCCTACGTGCACACCGTTGTGTGCATCTATTAGTCCCTCACAACCTGTGATGCTACCTTCGCACAGCCCTACTTGGGGTGCGATCCATATTATTACCCAAGTTCCTTACTATTAACCTATTATTATCCAATTACTTAGCTTATCTGTGTAAGTCTAGTGATAATTAAAAGTATATCCAGCATTCATATAACTGCACACAATAAACAAAATAGTATAAATGTATAGAATGCAATATACAAGCAGATGCACAGAAATTGGAATCAACTTCTCTTTATTATTCTTTGTTCAAGGTTACAGTCTCGACACCGCCCTGCGCACTCAGCTGCAGGGGTCCATGCACTCAGCTGCAGACTCTACTAGGCCTCTACGCACTCAGCTGCAAAGCCTCTTCCTACTACTACGACCCAATACACTTAGACTCTTACTCTATGCTCGAACCATTCGTAACTACGACCCAATACACTTAGACTCTTACTCTATGCTCGAACCATTTGTATTCATCTATCTCCGTCTTCGCTATCTTTACAACTTAGAACCTTGCTCTATTTATACAATCCCATGATCCGTGAACCATGGGTAATCCGACATGACATTAAATTACATTACAAAACTTAGGGTGGACAACCCTATGACTCAACCTATACTTCACACTTCGCACCCGCAATTCACGGAGTCTTACAATACATTTGACCAAAACCTGGGCTT
Organism: Pinus taeda; assembly: GCA_000404065.3. NCBI lineage: Eukaryota > Viridiplantae > Streptophyta > Pinopsida > Pinales > Pinaceae > Pinus > Pinus taeda. Next base: position 234,273 of record APFE031575924.1, on the reverse strand, counting down.
TGAGCCCCAAAACATGTTGTGGGGGGATCCGATGCCCAACAAGCCCCCAACACAAACATCATGACTCGTCCTCGAGTCACTCTATTGGTGCGGCAATCTTGGTGCAGAGTCCCTCCAACTAATCCTGAACGGCCTGAATGTCGGTAGTGCCTTGGGTGTCTACCTACTACACCCGCTGCATTCTTGCTTCTAAATCATTTGTGTTTGAATTGTGTCCTTACCTTGGTACCAGCATTTGTTGTGTGTGTTTATAGACCCGCGCGCTTGTCCGGCTCTTCGGGTCACAAAGACTGTGCTTCGGCTGGTTAGTCAAATAGTCGGCCCACCCATGTATGGCTTCAAGCGACTATCATTTACTTTGCCATAAGGGTTATCCATTTAGGTTGACTAGTTGGATCGTGCCTCTGTCTGTGACCTCCTTAACCATGTATGGTCCCAGCCAGTGCATTCTGAATTTTCCCAAAAAAAATTCAAACTTACTGTCATAAAGCAGCACTAAGTCATTTACCTTGAAGGTGTGCAGCTTGATATGGTGGTCGTGCCAAGCCTTTTCACGCTTCTTTTGTACCTGCTGATGAAATCCAGCCAAAAACCGTTCTTCCTCGAGTTCTTCTAATTGCATGAGCCTTTCTTCCATAGCTTCGTGGTCCATCATGCCTATGACAATTGCTATTCGCAGACTAGGTATGATGTATTCCATTGGCATGACAGCTTTCGTGCCATAGACTAACCGGAAAGGTGTCTGTCCCGTCAATTTCTTGCACATTGTCCGGTAAGCCCATAATACAGTAGGTATGCACATGTCCCAGTCGTTTCACTACACGTTACATACTTTGGTCAACGCAGTCTCTAGTATTTTGTTGAATGCCTCTATTGTCCCATTAGCTTGTGGGTGGCACGGTGTACTTTTCTGATGATACACCTGGAAGTATTCTGTGAACACGTTGATGGTTTCATTCAGGAAATGTGTTCCTCAATCACTCATTAATATTTTCGGACAGCCAAATCGTGTCAACATGTTTTCGAACAAAAGCTTCGCAGTCATAGAGGTCGTGCAGTCTTTGATCGGCTGTGCTTCCGCCCATCGTGTCAGGTACTCCATCGCAGTGATGATGTAGCACACGCCCGTCTTTCCCTGAGGTTTGATCGGTCCCACAAAGTCGATTGCCCATTTTTCAAAAGGTTGCAGTGTCATTTGTGGATTTAATGGCATCTCGTCCCTTCGTGATGGTTTTCCAGTCCTTTGACATATATCATAGGCCTTACAGTGTGCTTTCAAATCCTGGTGCAGGGTTGGCCACCATAACCCTACATGAAGAATCTTATATGTGGTCGTGCGTCCTGCATAGTGTCCTCCTACAGCACCCCCATGTGCTTCCGCGAGGATCTGACCTCGTTTAAATTCAGGTATGTATCTTCGCAATATCTCATCATTGCCCATTTCATAGAGGTGCCCCGTGATGACAAAAAATTCTGTCGTGCACACCACCAGTTCCTTTCTGTTGGACTAATTATTCTTTCAGCGCAGTCCCTGTTGTTAGAAAATGGATTATATCTTCGAAGTTTCTGTCCGCGACGTGCACTGCAAAGAGTTGTGCATCAGGTAGTCTGATCTGAAATCACTAGTAAATGATCTCAGTTAATTAATGAAGGTATTACAGACTTATGTGCTAGGGGGTGTCTATGTTATTTTATGCAATGGATCGATAAGATTGTGAAATACATAGACACTGAAATAGTAAGAGAACAGAAAAAGCAAACACATAAACACAACAAATTTAATAAGGAGTTCACCCAATCCTCCTGGGTTACGTCTCCTGGTCCAGCCTTCAATGGTGGCCTTTCTATTGTGTCTTAAAAAGCAAAGTTTTACAACAGTGATCTCAAATTGAGTCTCACTTAATAGATAATGATCAGTAGGGTTGTACTTGGATCCCCCAAGTCTCTAGAGTACATAGACTCCCCTTACAGAAACTCGACCTCAACTGGTCTCAGTGGTATGAGTCTAATTTGGTACTCATTACCTGACAGGTATACACATAGGAGTTGCTCGAACCTCTCAAGCCTTCTCTGGATTTCACAGACTCTCGAACTCTTTCTCTATCTCTGTCTACTCGATGCTACCTTTGCTCTGTAGGTCCTCGGCTTCTCTGTTCTCTGCAGTTTTTTTGCTTCTCTCTCTCTTTACTCTCTTGTAAAGCTTCTTCTCATCTCTGCTCTCTTTTGTTGTTCATAGCTTAAAGCCAATCTTCTCCCTGATTGTTCATTTTTTCTTCTTAGCTCTCTGGATCGCCTACCTCTATCCGCTGGAATTCCCCTGCTCTATGTCATCATCACTGTAACGCTTCACAGAGAGGTGGCCACCTGTTTCCTTGCGAACTGAGTGTCAGTTCTCTTTGAACGGTCATTATTTTCGTTGCTCCAAGATCGCCTGCGAAACTGTTCCCTTTGCCAACTCATCGGTCATGCCAAATCTCAAATCTTATCCACCTCGGCCTATTTCCCTGTCGAATTTGGTCATCCATTGGGTTGCTTCTCTACCATTGATTTGGGGCCTCCAGATCCTACGGTCTCCATCCATATTGTGCGGGCAAGTAGCATGCCCTTTACCTGGGCGATGAGAGCGGTTTTCTCTCTCATCCGCTGGACATGTGCCACCTGTTGTATGGAATCGCGCGGGACTTGGCCGAACCCACTTACCACTTGAGGGCCTTCCGATATCCTGTCAGTTTTAGTGGGGGGCCAGCCTTCTGACAGAATTGGTGATTTCCATGTGGTTCTATGCTTTTCCTCGTGACCAAGCACTCGGGACTTTCCTTCACTGAGGGGGACGCCCTACGATACACGATTAGCACAATCACATATCAGAAACTGCCTCCGTTTTTGGATCTGACTTCCCATTTTTCCAGTTTGTGCCCACACACAGTTACCATGGACCAATGTTTTGCGCGCTTTGACCAAGGGTCCTCGTTGCTCCGTGCTGACCACAAATTGCCATTTTCCAGAGGTTATTTCTGATAAGCTTGACATCCATAACACTTTGAAACTTTGGTATGAGTTTTATAGAGTTCAGGAAACTATAAGAGTGTTTAAGGATCCAATTCGGATCACAGCCTTCCCACTAAAAAAGCTTTTGGACCACCAAAAGTTGGTTTTAAAGCATCGACTGAGGGTATAGTTGTCTCACTTGTCCAATCTCTATCCATTTTCCGCTGCTTGGCTTTGAACTCTTGAATCCAAAATCAAGGCGAAAAGCATTCTCACCAATTTTCTCAAGTATCTTTAAAGGTCCATACCTTATTGGCTTTAGATTTTTACCTTCACCTTGCATTCTATCTTTGTTGATATATAGCTAGACTTGATCACCAACTTGGAAACTATGCTCCATCCGATGCTTGTCATGCCTTGCTTTGTATTTGGCTTGGCTCTTTTCCAGTTGTTCCTGTACCGCCTACTAAATCTCTTGGATTTGTTCAATGAACTTGGTTGCCTTGTCCACATCACTATGTCCATCAAAATGCTATGTCCTTACCAAAGACAAAATCCAAGGGAGACCTTGGTGTGAAACCAAAACAGGTCTTAAAAGGAGATCTTTGTGTAGAAGAATGTTTTGCTCGGTTGTAAGCATGTTGCACATAACACAAATGTTCATCCCAAAGTTTGGGATGATTGTTGCAATAGCCTCTGAGCAACTCGATCACTGTCCTGTTAACCACTTCTATCTAGACATCTGTCTATGGATGAAAGGTTGTGCTTTTCTTCAGTTTGGTGTCCATCAGTTCCCACAGGCTCGACCAAAAATTCCCAACAAATCAGGTGTCTCGATCAGATACAATGGAAGTGGGTAATCCAAAATGAACCCATACATGCTGAAAGGATAGCTTTGCAGTTTGTTTAGCTGTAATCTATTTATGACAAGGTATCAAAATACACATTTTGCTGAACCTATCCACAACAACATATAAATAGTCATGACCTTTCCTAGATTTAGGCAGTCCTCCAACAAAGTCCATGGAAATACTTTCCCAAGGATGAGAAGGAACTGGTATTGGAGTGTACAAGCCTAGTTTTCTATTATTGGGCTTGCTTTTAGCACACATGGTACACCCTCTTACATATCTAGAAACTATCTCATTCATTTTTGGCCAATAACAAAATCTTTGCAACTATGCAACCATTTTACTTACCCCAAAGTGCCCTGATATTAGAGAAGTGTGTTCTTCTCAAATTATCTTTACTCTTTCAGTTTGTGGAATGCATAGCTTCCCATAATGATCCAAGAGGTGGTCCTTAATTTGATAATCCAATTCTTCTACTCGTTTGCCTTGACTTAAAGTTGCATATACATCTTTGAATCTATATCTTGAGCATATTGTTAAATGTATCTCTTATGAAATACTGAGTTATGCTTAAGTATAGTAGATGCATTTATAATTGGTCTAGATAACATGTCTGCAACTTTATTATGTATGCCCTTTTTATATCTGATGACTAAATGAAACTGTTGTAGAAAACCCATTTATCTATAGTGTCTTGATTACTACAACTTAGTTTGGGAGTGTAGATATTGAAGTGGTTGATGATCAGTTTGTATAATTGTCTCTTTGCCCATTAAGTAATGTTTCCACTTTTTCACACTCTGTACTAATGCATACAATTCTTTATCATATGTGGGATAGTTAACTACTGCAGAATTAAATGTCTCAGAATAATAACATATGGGTTTACCAGGTTGTATCAATACTGCTCCCATGGCATAGTCACTGGCATCCGTTTGGATCTCAAATGGTCTTTGAAGATCAGGCAGTGCTAGTACTGGTGTTGTACTAATCTTTTCTTTCAAGGTGTTGAAGGATTTCTATTGTTTTCCTCCCCACTGAAACACCTTGTTCAATCCTGTTAAAGCATGTAAGGAGCTGCAATTAAGGAAAGTTTAGAAATGAACTTTCTCCAATATTGTGCTGCTCCTAAGAAGCTTCTAACTTCTGTAGTAGATTTGGGTTTAGGCCAATTTACAATGACTGCCACCTTAGAGGGATCTATCTTCAATTCACCACCTTCTACTATATGATCCAAATTCAAAGATGTTTTGCCAAATTCACATTTTGAGAGTTTAACATAAAGTTTTTCTCTTTTCAAAACATCTAGTGTCTGCTTAACATGCTTTAAATGTTCCTCCCAGGTTTTGCTAAATATAAGAATGTCATCCAGATATACAATAACAAAATCATCAAGAAAAGGTCTGAGTACATCATTCATTATTCTCATGAAAGTAGTGGGGGAATTAGTTAAGCCCAAAAGCATAACCAACCACTCATACAATCCCTGCTTTGTTTTGAAAGTAGTCTTCCATGCATCTTGTTTTGCAACTCTGACCTGATGATATCTACTATGCAAGTCTAACTTGGAAAAATAAGCAGCTTCTTTCAATTGATCTAATAGATCATCTATGCGAAGAAGGGGATAACAATTTTTTATCGTTATTTTATTCAGTGCTTGGTAATCAATGCACATTCTCCACGAGCCATCTTTCTTTCTCACCAAAACGATTGGAGACCCACATGGTGATGTGCTAAGTCTGATGAACCCCTTTTCGAGCAACTCCTGCACCTGCTTCTTGATTTCTGCATTCTCTAAAGCGAACAACATGTACATTCTGATGTTAGGCAATGGAGCATCTTGCTGCAGATTAATATCATGCACTATTTCCTTTTTGGGTGGCAGACCTTTAGGTTCTTGAAACATGATATCATATTCTGAAGCAACTTTTTCTAAATCAGCTTTCTATTTAGCATTACAGCCCTCAAATACATTGGTTTTATTAGGTTTCTTTTCCTTTACAACCATCAGTAAAAATTGTTTGCATGAATTTACAATTCATTTCATCTGCCCTGAGTTTATGAGAGTATAATTATTCTTGAGCTTATGAGCCCTTACAAAGTATTTGATTCCATCTTTAACGAGTAGATACTTGTTCTCAGCTCTATAGAAAATAGCTTTTCTATCATACAAGTAGGGACTTCCTAAAACAATTATACATATATCCAAAGGAACTATATCTAACTCAACCTCATCTACAAATGTTGACCCGAAAGAAAACTTAAGTTTACATTGTCTAGTCACTTGTAGTTGTGCTTCATCATGTAACCAACCTAATGGGTATGGTTTCTTGTGAGGTGTAGTCAGTAATCCCAACTTCTTTACAATTGCTTCAGAAATTAAGTTTACTTGTGAGCCACTTTCAAACAAAGTATCAACCTTTTATTGTTTGGAAATAACTCGAATATGGAAAAGCTCATGTCTGTTTCTCTCATTTTCTTCATAATTAATAGATTGTGCATAATTACTAGTAGGTGCTTCATAATTTTTACCTTTTATACCTGTGGCTGCAATGGTTGTTTCATGTCCTAAGTCCGACCCCAAATATTTCTAAATAGCTACAGCAATCTTCTTCTTCTTGCCCTCGAACTTCTTAGGTCTCAGCTCCGGATGCAAAATCCAACAATGTTCATCATCATGCCCATCCTTCTTATAGTGAGTGCATGAAGACTTGCTTTTCTGTGCAGTGTTGGCCTTCCTCTCTTTCCATTTTTGTTTTCTTTTCTCCTTATTCTTGCTTGCAATGGGCTTGGATGATCCCCCAACTTCTGGGTTCCCATTCTTTCCTCTAGCTTCTAGATACGTAGCTTGAACAGATGCCTCATCTATAGTAGTGGGATTAAACATGAGGATAGTGTGCCTCATGTAGCTGTGTAGACCACCTATGTACTTCAACAGAGTCTCGGGTGAGTCTAATGAAATTCCTAGAATCAAAGCTCTTTTCCTAAATTCTTGGGTGTAACCTTGTACACTTTGCCCTTTCAATTGGAAAAGAGTTTGCCAACTCATCATGGCTTGCTCCATGTAAGCTAGTGGATAGAAGTACATTTTGATTGCAGAAACAAATTCACTCCAGACAAAAAGAATCTTACCGTGTTTCTTCATGTCAACTTGTGTCCTGCCTTCCCACCATACCAAGGCACTGCCTTTGAGGCGTAGGCTGGCATGCTGAATCTTACTCTTGTCTGAATCGATACTCTGCACTCTGCAATAAACATCAATTTGTCTGATCCAATTATCTAGTTTCTCTGCATTCAACTCTTCATCATATATTGGTAAAACATATTTAACATCTAATTTAATTAGAGATGTCTTCTTTTTACTTTCAGGGCTATTAGGAGGTGTGAAAAATTTTTCTTCTTTCCCTTTACCTTTAGAGTGGTCATGGAGGAGAAATATTCTTCTCCTTTATCTTGTTTGGATCTTGACGAATCTTCATCTTTATGTTTCCTAAAGTCCCTATACATTTCTTCCACCATTGACTTCAAGGTCATAAAACTATCCATGAACTGGGGATCTGATTCCAAGGGATTTTCTTCTGACATTTTCTTCTTGGAATAGACTCTTCCAATTTCCGGATTAGTTTCAACCAACTCTCCTTCTCCTAATTTATGCTTTGATCTAGTTAGCATTCAACAACAAAATCCAACACAAGCTTGCCTAACCTTAAACAACCTAGAAGCTCTAATACCACTTGATCTGAAATCACTCGTAAATGATCTTAGTTAATTAATGAAGGTATTACAGACTTATGTGCTATGGAGTGTCTATGTTATTTTATGCAACTTATCAATAATATTGTGAAATACACAGACACTGAAACAGTAAGAGAACACAACAAGCAAACACATAAACACAACAAATTTAATAAGGAGTTCACCCAATCCTCTTGGGCTACGTCTCCTGGTCTAGCCTTCAGTGGTGGCCTTTCTATTGTGTCTTAAAAAGTAGAGTTTTACAACAGTGAGCTCAAATTCAGTCTTACTTAACAGATAATGATCAGTAGGGTTGTACTTGGATCCCCCAAGTCTCTAGAGTACACAGACTCCCCTTACTGAAACTCGACCTCAAGTGGTCTGAGTGATATAAGTCCAACTTGGTACTCATTACCTGACAGGTATACACAGAGGAGTTGCTTGAACCTCTCAAGCCTTCTCTGGAGTTCATAGACTCTTGAACTCTCTCTCTGTCTCTGTCTACTCAATGTTGCCTTTGCTCTGCAAGTCAGCTTGGCTTCTCTGTTCTCTACAATATTTTTGCTTCTCTCTCTCTTTGCTCTCTTTTACTGCTTCTTCTCCTCTCTGCTCTCTTTTACTGTTCATGGCTTAAAGCCAATCTTCTCCTTGACTATTCGTTTATGCTTCCCGGCTCTCTGGATCGCCTACCTCTGTTTGTTTGAATTCCCCTGCTCTGCGTCATCATCACTGTAACACTTCACAGAGAGGTGGCCATATGTTTCCTTACGAACTAAGTGTCAGTTCTCTTTGAATGGTCATTATTTCCGTCGCTCCAAGATTTCCCACGAAACTATTCCCTCTACCAACTCAACGGTCATGCCAGATCTCAAATCTTATCCACCTCAGCCTATTTCCCTATCGAATCCGATCATCCATCAGATTGCTTCTCTGTCATTGATCTGGGGCCTCTAGATCCTACCATCTCTGTCCATATCACGCGGGTAAGTAGCATGCCCTCTACCCACGCGATGAGAGCGGTTTTCTCTCTCATCCGCTAGACGCATGTCACCCGTTGTATGGAATCGCACAAGACTCGACCGAACCCGCTTACCGCTTGAGGGCCTTCCGATATCCTATCGGTTTTAGCACGGGGACTGCCTCCTGATGGAATCAGCGATTTCTATGTGGTTCTATGGTTTTCCCCATGACCAAGCACTCGAGGCTTTCCTTCACTGAGGGGAACACCCTGCAATACATCAGAAACTGCCTCTATTTCTGGATCTGACTTCCCGTTTTGCCAGTTTGTGCTCGCACGCGGTTAACATGGGCCAACAGTCTGCGCGCTTTGATCAAGGGTCCTCGTTGCCCCATGCTGACCACAAATTGCATTTTCCGGAGGTTATTTCTGATAAGCTTGACATCCATAGCACTTTGAAACTTTGGTATGAGTTTTACAAAGTTCAGGAAACTATAAGAGTGTTTAAGGATCCAATTTGGATCATAGTCCCTCCTCCAAATTTGTTGGTTCCTCGCCCGTCTCAATTCATGACAAGTGATATGGTCCTACGTTTAGGCATCTCGACTTGACTATGACCTCAAAACCATATTCTTGAAATAGTAAGAGCCATCTGCATATGCTCCCCCCCAACACAAGCTTATTCAGCAGGCACTTCAACGCGGAATGGTTGGTATACATCTCAAAATGTCCTTCGAGTAAATAGTGTCGGTATTTTTGGAGCACATACACCATTGCCAACCCCTCGCGCTCGGTGGTAGAATAGTTATTTTCTAATTTGGACAATCTCCGACTTGCAAACGCGATCGAGTGATCCACTCTCTCCTATGTGAGTACGGCTCCCAGTGCAATATACGATGCATCAACCTGTACATGAAATTCCACATCCCATTTTGGGAAGACCGGGATTGGAGCGGAGGCCAGTTTCCCCTTTAGAACATCCAAACTCTTCATGCAATCATCATTCCAAAAATATGTAACATCCTTTTTCAATAGCTTTTCCATCGGCACTATTATTTGGGCATAACTTTTGCTGAACTTTCTATAGTATCCATTGTGTCCCAAAGTAGCGCGCAGTTTTTTAACACTTCGCGGTGCTTCAAAATTTAGAATAACAAAAATCTTCGCAGGGTCCACCATCAGTCCTTGTTTGCTGACCACATGTCCCAGCAAGTTTCCAAAGGGCACGAGGAATTTACACTTCTTAAGGTTCAGCGCAATCTAGTGTCGGCGGCAACTATCGAGAATCAAGCGTAAGCTTGCTACCTGGTGCTTAACTAATCCAAAGACAGTCCAATCATCCAGATAGACCTCCAAGAACTTGTGGATGTATTCTTTGAATGCAGCCACAACAATGCGTGAAAATATAGCTGGCACGTTCTTCAGTCCAAACAACATAACGATGTATTGAAAGCAGCCCCATTCTGTTGCGAAGGTTGTTTTGCTCTTATCTTCTGGCACGATCTTAATCTGATGGTACCCTAAGAACCCATCCGTGAATGAGTATGCTTCCCAACTGCCAGCATTCTCCAGTACTTCATCTGTGAATGGTGTCGGGAATGGATCGTGTACACAGGGATCGTTCAGATTCCTGAGGTCCACGCATATTCTTATTTCACCCTTTTGTTTTTTCTCCTGTACTACCATAGGACTCACCCAGTCAGATTCTTCCACTGGTTCAATAATTTCGGTTGCAAGCATTTTGTCTAATTCGTCACGGACCTTTTCTTTATACTTCGGATTCAAGCGGTAAGGTCGCTGCTTAATTGGCTTCACATCGGGTTTCTAGATGATCTTCATCATCCCTAACTCACCAACGACCCCTTTTAAGTTTGTAATTTTTGTCGGGAACAAGTCTTGGTATTTGCGGAGTAACTCAGAGACCTTATCCACATGGAATTTTCCCAATAGTCCCCAAGCATTGTGTACTTCAGTTCCACCTCCATTCCAATGTTTACCTACTTTGTCTTTAGCGACGCAGTGATGTCGAGGTCTTCAAGTGATGGTCCTCGAATCTCGTGGCAGCCTTCCGTTTCTGAAATGTTAATATTTCATGGGTCCTCATCATCATCCTCAACATTTATGTTGTAACACTCTAGCGTGCAGCTCAACTATGTCACCCATTCTGGCTGCAGTACTTCCATTGGTTCCTAGGGTATTTGAAGATAGCTACTTTTACTGCCTATAGCGCATCATCAACACTATCTGACCAACGATCTTCAAACGTGAAAGTTAACAGAAATCCCTCGTGTAAGACATCCCATTCGCTCGTACCATGGCGGAGCTCCGTCTTAGTATACCAATTCATGGGTATGACATCTAGGGTATGATAGTATAAATGTACCCATTCAGGTTGTGGCTCTTCCCTGTAGACCTTGGTCCATTTCGCGAGGTGTGTGCGTGGATCATCTCGTTCATCGTATTTGTCTACTAGCCATATCTACGGTTTCCCAAATCATAGGCGCATCATTCTTTTGCATCTGTGCCAGTCCTCAAAACATCCCTAATGCATACCCCACCATCTTGTGGGAATTGCATGCAGTGCCTACTTCAGAGCATCAAACTGCTGCTATTTTGGTACTGCACTTTCAAATTTGTTCAGGAATTCATTTATCGCTATCAACCCATCATATGTAGGCAGATCCCTTGCCTCCATTATCACACAGCATAGTGATCTAACCATCATGTTGCAATTAAGCATTGTCACTTCGTGCAGACAATTTTTCCATCGCTCTATCTCTTCGTCTGAATCCGAAGTGCAGGAGCTTTCATGCTCCCATAAAATCCTTCCATCTGTGGTCGGATTCACCCAATCCTCTTCTCGCATGGTTATCTTGTAAATACAATCGATATCGTCATCACTATCATCATCACGCACCGGTTCAGTGTATCGTGCTCCTTCAACTGGATCTAGCGGTACTACTATGCGTAGTGACTTTTTTTCAAAGATCATTTTGCGCTTCTTCATATTTATGACTCCATTCATATCAGTGGCCCAGTCCATTCCTAGTAGTGCGGGATAGGGGTTACTGTCGTCAACAATCTCTATCACTTCAAAATCTGCCTGCACACTTGCACCTTCAATATCTCTTGTTACCCCTTGCAATCTTCCCATGGGCAAGATCTTCTGTTGGTTCGCAATTCGTAACTGAATAGGAGACCATTGTAGCGCGGGTCTACCCATACATTCCCATGTTTGTTTTGGCTGTACATTCATGTCCGATCCAAGATCCAGGATTACCTTATCCATTTCATACTCGCCGATTTTCACAGTCAACCTCATTTCCCTTCCTATGCGCAATGCATTCTTTCCAAGTTTCCGAACCACGCGTGGTTCTCCTAACCCCGCGTACCTAGTGATAAGTTCTTGTAGTCCTTTTACTACCTTGCTTTCACGTAGCAGTTTCATGCATGTCCCCAAAAAGGTAGTGAGCATTGAAGGATCCATCCCTGGTTCTAGTTGATCTTACTACCTGAAGTGGAGGCCTCCATGAAGCTCTTCTTAGCTTCCATGAATGTATCTTTCACGTGTTCTAAATCAAATTTGGGTTCCTTTGTAGGAGCCTTGCAAACCCATGCACTTTCTTCTGACTGCTTACCTTTATCATCATCAATGGTCATACCGCTCTTGAGCATCATGTTTACATTTGAGTCTTCTTCACACGGCTCAGACCTCATCATCTGCAAATTCTGAGTCGGAGGGGGTTGAAGTACCCCTTTTTTGCGCAGTCTCGCTATCAATGTAGGGCAGTCTTCTGCCTCGTGATCAAACTGGATACAGTACAAACATGATGTCCTTGCCAAGTTTGTACAATCGCGGGCATAGTGCCCTGGTCCTCTGCAATTGTAACAAATTAGCTGTCCGCGACCCCTCCCTGGTCCCATTCCACCTCGACCTCGACCGCGCCCCTTAAATCCAGCGTGCGCCATTCTTGCATTTGGGTCAAGGGCTCATGTTTTGGTCTACACCCTATAGGCAAGAATCTAATCCATCATTAGTTCGTAGTTTCTACAAGTGTGTTCATCATGGCCTACTGACCTACAAAAATTACAAAACAATTGTTGGGACGTCTGCGTATACTTTTGCAATAGATGAAAATTATATGTAGTGTGTTTTTCTCCTATCTAATAGATCGTGGACCATAATGCAGGAATTTGTTGCCTTATCAGACTAATCGCGCTTCTTGGAGAAACTTTTGCGAGCTCTTCCTCACTTTCCCGCGAGGGAGAAATTAAGGGACTGGTTTTTAATTCTTCACTACTTCCTCTTCTGTAGATCTTCCCACTTCGTCTAGCCCCAAACATTAATTTATTCGCATAACCTGCTTTTCACACAATAGCATCTTAATCCAAGTGTTCAAATATTTAATATACTTACCTCGCGATCCCTTAAGGAAATTTCGCTCCACCTCATTGTAGCTAACAGTCGTATCTACCGCGAACTCAATGATAAATCCTCCTATAATTTGGTCAAGCAAATGGTCCACAGCTCACACAATCTTATCTCCTGATGCTTCTAGTCCGCGCACTAATTCCGGAGTCCACTTGATTGGTTTGTCAAGCCTACACCTTCCCTGACTGTCTGCTATCTTCGCGATCCACTCCTACAGCTCAGAAGGAAAGGATGCAAAGAAAATTTCATGGATTTCTATATACAAGTAGTGCTACAATCACTGTTCCTTAGATACTCACAGATTTATGTTTTCCTATGCCACGAACCCGTGAATCTTCTTGTCCAACCACCCTTCAATTTCTTTCTTTTTTGGATTCTAGGGGCACGACATCAGGCATCCCTTATGCATATCCCAGTCCTAGCAACGGAACCATTTGTTAGCTTGTAGGGGCCTGCTCGAGGTTTAGAGGTGATTTAGCCAAACAAATCTCGGTACTACTGGCCTTTTCGACAATAGTCCGCAGAGCGCAGACTGAGGTCTCACCCGAAGTAGTATGGGAGGGTGCTAGAACCAGGTTTCCGCACTCTAGGGACGTCTAATGAGCTCTGGCAGTCCACAGTTTGACCCTGCACGTACGTCGCTACGCTCATATATTAGTCCCTCGCAACCTGTGATGCTACCTTCGCGCAGCCCTACTCGAGGCATGATCCGTATTATTACCCAATTTCCTTACTATTAACCTGTTATTATCTGATTACTTAGCTTATTTGTGTAAGTCTAGTGATAATTAACAGTATATCCAGCATTCATATAAGTATGTGCGATAAACAAAACAGTATAAATGTATAGAATGCAATATACAATCAAATGCACAGAAATTGGAATCAACTTTTCTTTATTATTCTTTGTTCAAGTTTATAGACTTGACAAGGCCCTACACACTCAATCGTGGGGGTCCACGCACTCAGCTGGAGACTCTACTAGGCCTCTGTGCACTCATCTGTAGAGCCTCTTCCTACTACTACGACTCAAACACTTAAACTCTTACTCTATGCTCAAACCATTCATATTCATCTATCTCCTTCTTCGCTATCTTTACAACTTAGAGCCTTGCTCTATTTATACAATCCAATGGTCCGCGAACCATGGGTAGGCTGACATGACATTACATTACATTACAAAACTTAGGGCGGACAACCCTATGACTCAACCTATACTTCACGCTCTGCGCCGGCAATTCGCAGAGTCTTACAATACATTTGACCAAAACCTGGGCTTTGAGCCCTAAAACATGTTGTGGGGGGGATCTGATGCCCAACACAGCTCAAGAGAATAGGAGCCCTAAATTATCCAAGGAACATTGGTTGCAAATATTTTTGTACACAGACGAGACCGACACATTCTTTTGTTTCTTACCTGAGGAACTACACGAGTGGCTATCTAAGTTGGCCGATAGTCAAGAGACGTGGAGTCTTGATGTCCTGTAGTGTGGACTCCTGAACTGGTGTGATGTCTAGAGGAATCAAAAAGAAATATCGCATGGGTTGTGGATCACTGGATTCATCGCACATTGGCAAGTTTTGTGACTTATTTCGAGATCGACAGAAATATCATCTATAGAGAAGTGGAACAAAGGCTCTTTAAAGGACCATGAGGTAAGTATTTGAAATCGTTAAAAACTGGGGTTAAAATGTTTTTATGTGAAAAGAGGGTTATGTAGTTACCTTGATTTTTGGGGCTATGTGAAGCGGGAGATTCTTTAGAAGAAAAGCAGTATAAAGCCCATAATATAGTCTGTTCATTGAACCCCCTTCAAGCAACAACGAAGGGATGATGTTGACTATGCCACAAAGTGTAGTTCAGTTAATTACACAGGGTATCCTAAGGATACCTCATCCATCCACTCCACCTCCACCTCCACCTTCACCTCATACACCTACACCTTCAGCCCCTCCACCTCCACTTCCACCATTCAACATGGAAAATGCAATGAAAATGCCAATTTTTAAAGGGGTAGGGAGCAAAATACCGAACAATTTTGGTTTGTCGCTGGAGTTGTATGGACAGAACAATAGATTATGGATGATAACATCAATAAAGTGCACCTTTTTATAGCCTTACAGGAGCATGCATTAACATGGTACATCAAGTATTGCACTAATTTCCCCAACGCGACGTTGGCAGAGACCTAGCAAGCTTTGAATAAGGAGTTCAGTAAGCCTAAGTCAGAGGCACAGTCGATAATTGAATTTAAGGAAATTCGACAGAAGATAGATGAGACACCTTAGGACTTTGAACAAATGTTGAAATTCCTAATCAGGTAGGCCAATATGATAATCACGGATTCCCAACATCGCGACTAGTATATAGTGTCGCTCTTGCCACACTTGAGAGTGCCTTTGTCACAACACAAGATATTAACACAAGCTAAAGCTTTGGAAATTGTGATGAGGTTTGATCCAAAATGGATTTTGGATAGACTCCTAAGTCTAAGTGTTATTCACAGAGGGAAATGAAATTCCAAGGAAGTTCCTGGACATAGCCCCATTGCAGAGATCTTTTAATTTTGAATCTACCACAACTTGAATGGGAAAAAATGGACTTAGGATGCAGAAGTTATCGCTCAAAGAAGATGCCCTTTGTTCTTTGGAAAAAGAGGCAAAATCCCATAAAAATGGCAAAAAAACCCTTATAAAGGGAAATTGCATCAAAGGAGGTTCAAAAGGCGAATTTAAGCGGAAAGGGGAGAAATCCTCGATTGTTGATCTCCAATATTTCGGGTTGGAGATAGGTCTGTGTGCGATGGTGGGAGCCCGAGCTATGCGATATGATCATTGCTGATAATCGGATCAGAAAATCGGTATCAGCGATGGCATGAGACAAAGGACAGACCCCTGGGCCAATACGACTTGCGATTGAGATTTATCTCATTGCTGTTATATACAAGGGGTGATAACATCAGACCCAATGGATTCTATAGGCACGGGTTGATAAAATTTGAGTTCCAGTAAACAGGACTTTTTTGTGTATTAATGCTTTTCAATGTAAAAACCGAAACACAAAGGAAAGACGCCGAAGCGATAAAAACAGACCCAAAGGGGAATTCTAAGCCCGATTGCATAAATTTTGAGTTCCATAAAGGCGGATTTTGGGTGGCTTCAAGTGGTAAATGGTTTTGGGTTGGCTCCGCCCGATCCCATACACTGGTCAACAAGTGGCTAGCAGAGGAGAGAGGAAAACCGCCTTTTTGGGCAGGTAACCTCCGAACTCCTAAGCCACCCGAAATGGGATATTAACCGTTGGATCAGAGATCCTGCAGATCGATGGTGGAGCGTGAAAGTGGCCCAAGGCGGACCCGATGTATTTATAGGGTGGATGCGATAATAATTGAAGTCCGATAAAATGATTTTAACGAGTTTTTCTTCATTTTCCCGTGTATTTGGGATTTCATCCAATACACTAATGCGATGTGACATAACACCTAATGGCGGATCTGATAGGGATTTAGGGGTGATTGAATGGAATTTCACATCTGGATTTCACGTTCGATAGTGTATTTTCCAGAAATCTCTGTGTAATGAAATTTTCTCCAGTTTTTGGGTTTTTGCCTATGAAACGACCCCGATCCCTTGTAACAACTCCTAATCATCATTCCACGCCACAAGCAGGCATTTTTGGCAAATGATGAGATGTTTGAAGGCCACAGAGCCACAAAGCCAGATGGCTAGTCGAACAGATAGCGCAAAGAAGCTACAGAGCCGCAGGAGAATGATTGAATACAGGGAAACAGCTGGGGAAGCTGAAAGGCTAGGAAAATGCCTCAAAGGAGCCCAGAGAGCTCAATTGAGGGGGAGGATGAGAAATCTTAAGGCAGAGAGCAGAGAGAGAGTGAAAAGCTACTGCGCAGAGCAGCCGAGGGAGCCTTTGGGGTCACTTGGAGATTAAGTGAAAAGCCAAAGAGATGAAGGTTGCAGAAAGCCAAAGCTAGAGCCAAAAAAGCCAAAGCCAAAGAGCTAGAGCTAGAGCCTGAGCCAAGAGCTAGAGCCACAAGCCAAAGCCAAGAGCCAGAGCCAGAGTCAAAGCTAGAGCCAGAGCTGAGAGCCAGGGCAAGAGCTAGAGCCAGAAAGCCAAGAGCTTCAGAGCCAGGGATAAAATGGTGTCTAAACCCATTGTTTCTGTGTAAAACAGTGGAGTTGAGCCAAGAGCTTGTAAAAAGAACTTAGACCATAATCCTAGAGAGCCTAGTTGAGTTGACTAGAGCTCAAGGAGATGTAGCCCAAGAGTTTTGGGTGAACTCCATATTAAATTATTGTCTTATGTGTTTATTATTTGTTGCACTATTACATGTATTTACATATCAGCACAAACAACAGATTTTAAAGCACATAAACAGTTCAAATAACCATAAGCATACACCTTATTTTCAAGCACATATTTAATTCCACATTGGTTAATCATAAAGACTTGGGAATAAATAAGCTTTGGAAGTGGGAGAGGTTCTTGTAAGTTACACAAGAAGCCTAAGTGCCCCATTTTCAGATCAAGTGGTATCAAATCCTGAGATTGATTAATGACACCTTCAAAAAAGCTTATATCAGAACGCTTGATTGACATAGCAAAGATTTCTTGTCTGAAAGGTGTTTAAATAGTCAAAGGTTGATTGTATGCTTGTTTTGCAGACCGACTATTGTTTAAGTTTGCAGAGGTGAAGGGAAAGTTATTGATAGCTCAGTCCAGGAAGGACAAGAAGGAAGAAGGGCTGAAGGAATTCTTCTATCCCAAAGGGCCTCAAAGAAATCCTTGGAGCAAAATAGGTTTGTTACAAAAGGTTGTTGAATAAGCTCTTTATTAATCTTGTTTGAAGTTCTTTTGTTCATTGGCGTAATGACTACTTCTACAAGTGGGTCCTCAAATTCTTCTTTCTTCATCACAAGACTCTTTAATGAATACATGAAGCAAGACTTGTCCACCATGATGGATATGGTGAGAGAAATGTATGAGGATGGAATAAAGAGCATCATACTTAGAAAGCAGTTGAATTCCATGAAGGAAGAGAAGCAATTGCTTTCTGACAAATTGCAGGAAATCGAGAGGCAACTTCATATTGCAAACATGAACCTGAGAAGGATGCATGAGTTGGAGACACAACTTTTTGTTGCCCAAGAAGCCTTAGTCAAGTATCAGCTTGAAGAAGAGGTAAACCATTCCAGTTTGTCTTCAAATTCCTCTAAGAATGCTTCTATTGGTTCTTTTCAATAACCTACCAAAGGCATAGGTTCCAAGCTAATGTCCAAGATGGGCTATGAAGGAAAAGGCTTGGGTATACATGCACAAGGTATTGTGGAACCAATAATAATTGAGGAAAGGCCTAAGTATTTGGGTCTTGGCTATGGACAAGATTATGGAGAGAGTTCCAAAGCTGCCATGAAGGCCATTAGAATAGATCCAAGAAGGAGTTGCATTGTAGAGTGTGAAGGTTGTATTAAGGAGGAATGCAATAGCTTGAAACATCATTTGCAGGATGCAGGTGTTCAGAAGCACACACTTGAACCAGAGAGTTGGGGAGACTCCAAAATCCTTGAAGATATTAATGGTGTTCCAAAGGGAGCCACTTCTTAATTTGCTTCACCTCCTCATGAAGGCAATAAAGGTGAAAGAGGCAGGTATAAATCTGGTTCTAAACATTTTCCTTTTGGTTGTGCAAAGCATGATAAATTTCCACATAGATATGGGGAAAAAATTGCATGTTCCTTTTGTGGTTTGGATAATCATAATGTTTCTAGACGTTGGAAAAGAATGGCCACATATAGGAAACTTTTGAAGGAGAAGAAGCAAGAAGACAAAGGTCCATTCGACAAGGCAAATCATGTTGTCAAGAGGATGCACATGTAGTGCACTTACTGCCATAAGAAAGGACATCTTGCTACAAAATATTGGACACTGAATCCAACAATGCTTCCACCAAAGTTGAAGAAAGTGGAAAGAGAAGATGGAAAAAATGGAAAGAAATATTCCATGAACGATGTGTCTCGGGATGATTCACATGATGATGTTGATGTGCAGACAAAGGTAGTACCTTTGAAAAGGATTGGTAAGAAATGGTTAGAGTTCTTATCTGATTAAGATTGCATGTCTATTGATGCATCTACATTATATTTCATTTCAGCTTCGAAAGTATATTGTGCTTAAGTGAAAGTTGAAGTATGAGATGCATGCATGAGCATGAGATGCATGAACACAGGGATGTTGATGCTTTCCTTGTTTTTGAACATGTATGTGTAATTAACTTGCAAGGTTGATTGCTTTGACATGCATGTGATGCCATGTTGACTTGGGAAAATTTAACTTGGTCTCCAAATGGAGATAATGATGAAGTGTTTTATCTCTTGAAAAAGAGTCCTAATGGTCTTTTTCTACATGCTTGACTTGAAGGGTCATTTGTTTAAAGGCGTGTTT
Source organism: Pinus taeda (assembly GCA_000404065.3). Taxonomy (NCBI): domain Eukaryota; kingdom Viridiplantae; phylum Streptophyta; class Pinopsida; order Pinales; family Pinaceae; genus Pinus; species Pinus taeda. The sequence continues at coordinate 214,852 of APFE031575924.1, read as the reverse complement.
TGTGGGCTTGTTATCTAATCCATCATTTGTATACAGATGTAAGACATGGAGATGTTCACAAGATGTGAAAATCTATTTCTTTTGTTGAAGCAGGGGTTTAGGCCATCCAGTTGTTGTCTGTATTTATGTTTTTGTTAACAATGGTTGTTGACAACTTTTCAAACAGGTACAAATGAAATTTTTGTGGAGCAGATGTACTTCACATTTGTTTGAGAAACCTTGGATCAATGATCAAGGCAAAGAAGTTCAAACCACCTTCTATGACCATTTCAACAGAAGTTCTATAGGAAGGCAAGGAGGAAGACAGTTCTTCCCAGGGGAACTAGCACATCCAGAAAGGAAAGTGGTCAGAGACTTTGGTTCAGAGGCACTATGCAAGGCAATGTGTGGAGGCTGAAAGAAGAGGGTGTTGTTACTCTCAGGTACTATTAAAATTAGTATATCAATCTTTTGGAGACCAAAAATTCTTTTAGTGGGAAGGCGTGATCCAAAATGGATTTTTGATGGACTCCTAAGTCTAAGTGTTTCTCACAGAGGAAAATGAAAGTCCAAGGAAGTTCCTAGACATAGCCCCGTTGTAGAGATATTTTCATTCTAAATCTACTGCAACTTGAATGGGCAAAAATGGACTTAGGATGCAGAAGTTATCGCTCAAAGAAGATGCCCTTTATTCTTTGGAAAAAGAGGAAAAATCACCTAAAAATGGAAAAAAAACCCTTATAAAGGGAAATCACATTGAAGGAGGTTCAAAAGGTGGATTTAAGCGAAAGGGGAGAAACCCCTGATTGTTGATCTTCGATATATCAGGTCAGAGATAGGTCTGTGTACGATGGTGGGACCCCGGGCTATGCAATATGTCAATTGCCACTAATCAGATCGACAAATCGGTATCGGTGATGGCATGAGACAAAGGACGGACCCCTGGGCCAATGCGACTTGCGATTGCGATTTATCGCATCACAACGTTGCATTGCAATGATATACAAGGGGCGATAACCTCGGACCCGATGGATTCTATAGGCGTGGGTTGATAAAATTTGAGTTCTGATAAACAAGACTTTTCTGTGTATTAATGCTTTTCGGTGTAAAACCGAAACAGAAAGGAAAGATGTCGAAGCGATAAAAATGGATCCGAAGGGGAATTCTAAGCCCGATTGCATAAATTTTGAGTTCCGTAAAGGCAGATTTTGGGCAGGCCTCAAGCGGTAAATGGTTTTGGGTTGGCTTCGCCCAATCCCATACACTGGTCAACACGTAGCTGGTGGGGGAGAGAGGAAAACCGTCTTTTTAGGCGGGTAACCTCCGAACTCCTAAGTTGCCCGAAATGGGATATTGACCATTGGATCAGAGATCCCATAGATCGATGGTGGAGTGTGAAAGTGGCCCAAGGCGGACTCGATGTGTTTATAGGGTGGACGTGATAATATTTGAAGTTCGATAAAAAGGATTTTAATGGGCTTTTCATTGTTTTCCTATGTATTTTGGATTTCGTCCAATACACTAATGCGATGCGATATAACGCCTAATGGCAGGGATTTAGGGGCGAATGAATGGAATTTCACGTCCGGATTTCACGTCCGATAGTGTATTTTCCATAAATCTCTGTGTAATGAAATTTTCTCTAGTTTTTGGGTTTTTGCCTACGAAATGGCCCCAATCCCTTGTAACAGCTCCTAATCATCATTCCACCCCACAAGCGGGTGTTTTTGGTAGACGATGAGGCATTTGAAAGCCATAGAGCCATAGAGCCATATGGCTAGTCGAACAGACATCGCAAAGAAGCCACAAAGCTGCAGGGAAATGATTAAACGTAGGGAAACATATGGGGAAGCTGAAAAGCCAGGAAAATGCCTCAAAGGATCCCAGAGAGCTCAATTGAGGGGGAGGATGAGAAAGCTTAAGGCAGAGAGCAGAGAGAGAGTGAAAAGCTACTGTGTAGAGCAGCCGAGGGAGCCTTTGGGGTCACTTGGAGATCAAGTGAAAAGCCAAAGAGCTTAAGGTTGCAAAAAGCCAAAGCCAGAGCCAAAAAAGCCAAAGCCGAAGAGACAGAGCCAAAGCTAGAGCCAAGAGCTAGAGCCACGAGCTAGAGCCAAGAGCCAAAGCCAGAGTCAGAGCCAGAGCCAGAGCCAAGAGCTAAAGCCAGATTCAGAGCAAGAGATAGAGCCAGAAAGCCGAGAGCTTCAGAGCCAAGGATAAAATGGTGTCTAAACCCATTGTTTCTGTGTAAAATAGTGGAGTTGAGCCAAGAGCTTGTAAAAAGAACTTAGACCATAATCCCAGAGAGCCTATTTGAGTTGACTAGAGCTCAAGAAGATGTAGCCCAAGAGTTTTGGGTGAACTCCATATGAAATTACTATCTTATGTGTTTATTATTTGTTGCATTGTTGCACTGTTACATGTATTTACATATCAGCACAAACAATAGATTTTAAAGCACATAAAAAATTCAAATAACCATAAGCATACACCTTATTTTCAAGCACATATTTAATTGTGCATTGGTTAATCATAAAGACTTAGGAATAAATAAGCTTTGGAAGTGGGAGAGGTTCTTATAAGTTACACAAGAAGCCTAAGTGCCCCATTTTCAGATCAAGGTTGGATGCTTCACCCATACAGGATACAAACCCAAGAGTGCAATAGATTCACTTACAGCTAGAAAGCATGCATTTGGAATTGCAAAGCTTGAAGAAAGGAAAGGAGGCCTAGCTGGAGGTGCGCACTAAGGTCTAGTGTTTGAAGTGTAAGAGCCATGGACATGATAAGGACCATTACCCAGTGTATAAGAACTATATTATAGGGGAAGGGCCTTTTCCCATGAATCCATAGAATAACAAGGGGCCAAGTACAGGAGGTGTGTTATGGTGCGCTATTTGTCAGGTTACAGGGTAGCACATGACTGATAACTTTCATTTACTACAGATGTTTGTACAGATCCATTAGCAGTTGTTTTGCAATTTCTGTAAATCTGTGGGACATGATGAAAATCATTGTAGAAGGTATGAGTTGATGATGGATAAAACCCCTACCTATCAAATGCAAGCAAAAAACCAACCTCAGGATCAAGGCACAGGAGTAGCATGCAGAGGATTCCAAGGCCAAGGACGAGGAAGATGCGACGAACTAGGTCAAGGACGTGGGAAAGTCATATATTATAACTTTGGTGAAGCAAGGCACTTCATGCGATATTGTACAAACCTCACACATCCCTCATGTCAGTGTTGCCAACAGTTTGACCATTTCATAGAGGAATGTCTGGTCCTTATGGAAAAGATGTAAGAAAAGAAGGCATAGTCCCAGTATCCTACGCAAAACATACAGATGATGAGGGATGAGCCCCGCGAAGAAGATCATAGCATAAATATAGTGACCAAAACGTGGTATGGAGACTAGTGCAGATAAAGGTAAGCAACCTGAGGATGATGGATGGGTGCGCAAGGCTGCTAAGAAGGAAGTCAACTTTGATCTTAATCGCGCTAAAGAAACCTTGATGGTTTAAGAAGAACTTCACTAAGGCCTCTACCTCAAGAAGTCAGGAGAAAATGTCAGAGACTAGTGTGATGCAAGAAGCAGATCCTTCATTACTAGTTACTTTTTTGAATACTTGTTGAAGTTACTACACGATCAGAAAGCAGTAGAAGGGTTGCAAGAGTTAATAAAGAAGTGCGCTAATAAAGAAAAGACTCCTACGGAACAAAACACAATGGGAAATATTGATAAGCATAAGAAGCGAACTGGGCATGAGATGAGGCTGACCGCACAGATAGGCGAATATGAAATTGACCAGGTAATCTTGGATTTGGAGTCTAATGCGAATGTCCTTCTTAAGAAGACATGGGAAAGTACGGGGAGAGTTGTGCTGTAGTGGTCTCCTATTCAATTGTGAATGGAAAATAAACAGAATATTATCCCTATGGGGCACTTATATGGTGTAATGGTGGACATTGAGGGCGCAAGTGTGCTTGCTGACTTTGAGGTCATTGAAATGGTGGATGATAGTAACCCATACCCTGAGCTGCTAGGAATTGACTGAGCTATTGAAATGAATGGGGTAAACAACTTGAAGAAGTGAAAGATGACCTTTGAGAAGAAGTTGCTCAGGGTTGTGGTGTCATTAGATCCTGCAGAAGGAGTGCGTTACACTGAACCTGTTCGTGACTGTGTAGAAAGTGGCAATGGTCTGGATCAGATAGACAAGATAACAACGTGAAATGAAGATTGGATCAATCCTACAACTGATGGATGAATTGTGTGGGACAGGGATAATTCCTACACCTCATATTCATATGAAGAGCTTGAACACTGGCAGAATCAGTTACATGAAGTATCTACGCTTTGTTGCAATATGATGACCAAGTCGTTGCAGTGTGTCCCGACTGAGGTAATAAATCTTATGCATTATGATGGTTTGACTGATGTGGAGCTATTTTTGGATGAATATGAAAGGGAAGTACCTGAATAAAATAGCTTCCAGGCATTGGAATTAGCGTTGTGTGCTACGCCTACTCGTTGGTGGGGTATGCACAAGGAAAACTTTGTGGGATGGAAGGAATATGGAAGGATGATGAAGTTGAGGTTTGGATATGCTAATACGCGGATGACAGAAAAGTACAGTGGGAAGGATGATCTGCGCAATCATTTGGCACAATGGACTAAGGCCTGGGGAACAGAACCACAACCAAAATGGGTGCAGTTTTTTTGTCATACCTTAGATATAATCCCAATGAACTAGTATTTGGAGACAGAGCTTCGCCATGGGATAGTTGAATGGGACATTTTAAGGGAAAATTTCTACTAAATTTTAGCTTTGAGGATGGGTTTGAGAGCATTGATGAAGTGCTCCAAGAGATAAAAGCCGCTATATTCAGAACTTCGAAGGAACTGGTAGAATAGGCTCAGCCATATTGGAGTATGCAGTTGCGCCATGCACTAGAGTGTTAAAATGTGACGGTCGAAGAAGAAGAAGAAGATCCATAGAATATCACCATTCCGAAGACCAAACGATAGTGCGAAGTCGAAGGACCAATGGTGGCGAACCTGGATATACCAGAACCTTTGAAAACTCGACAAGTAAACATTGGATCTAAAGCAAAAACTAAGTTCACGAAGATAGGTGACTATTGGGATGAACATACAGTCAACAAGGTAGCTAAGTTGATGCCCGAGTACCAAGATTTATTCACAACAAAGTTTTCAGATTTGAAGTGGATCATCGAAGATTTAGGTGTTATGGATATTACGCTAAAGCTAGATGCGCAGCCTGTTAAGAAGAGGGATTATTGGATAAATCCAAAATATAAAGAGAAGGTGCACCAAGAAATGGATAAGATGCTGGATGGCGGTATTATTGAGCCAGTGGAGGAATCCAATTGGGCGAGGCCAATGTTGGTCCAAGAGAAGAAATAGAAAGGAGAATTTTGTATCTCTGTAGATATGAGAAAACTAAATGATGCATGTGTGCACAATCCATTTCCAACACTATTTACTAACGAAGTATTAGACAATGTTGGCAGACAAGAGGTGTATTCGTTTACTGATGGTTTTTCAAGATATCATTAAATAAAAATCGTACCAGAAGATCGAAGTAAGACAACCTTCACGATGGAGTGGGGTTTCTTTCAATATACTATATTACCCTTCGGATTGAAGAATGCGACTGCCATTTTCTACCGAGTAGTAATCGCTCCATTCAAATAGTTTATTCATAAATTCCTGGAGGTGTATATTAATGATTAGACTATGTTTGGGTTGGTGAAGCACCATGTTGTGAGTCTGCGCCTTATGCTGGATACCTATCGAATTATTAAATCGTGTTGAACTTGAAGAAGTGCATATTTTGTGTGCCCTTTGGAATTTTTCTTAGTCATGTTGTATGTATGCAGGGATTGATGGTGGACCCTACGAAGATCATTGTAATTTTGAATTTGCAAGCTCCTAGGAATGTGAAATAGTTGTGCGCGACATTAGGGCACACTGGGTATTAAAGGAAGTTTATCAAGACATATGCTCATATAACCACGCCGATGGAGAAATTATTAAAGAAAGACACAATGTTTTGTTGGGATGAAGACTGTTAGAGTAGTTTGGATGTCTTGAAGGAAAACATGGTGACAACGCCTATTTTGGTGTTTCTAGACTGGAAGAAAGAGTTACATGTGCATGTAGATGCCTCTTGCATTGTGCTTGGAGTAGTATTAACATAGGTAGGTGAAGGAGAGATTGATCATGCGATAGCCTTCGCGAGTAGAAAGTTATCCAAAGCTGAGAAGAATTACTCCACTACAGAGTGCGAAGGGTTGGAAATGGTCTACGTGCTACAAAAGTTTAGGCATTATTTGTTGGGTACACACTTTAAAATATATATAGATCACTCTGCGTTGAAGTACCTGGTCAATAAGCCTGTGTTGGGGGGGAAATATGCCAATGGTTACTGTTGTTTCAGGAATATGACTTTGAAGTAATTGTGAAGCCTAGAAGGTTGAAAGCAGGACCAAACCATCTGTCTAGGATTGAAACAGGTGAAGAGCCGAATAGTTTGGAGGAAGGATTGTCGGATGCGTAGATATTTGCGGTGCGCATCGTGAACAATCATTTTTCCGATATCATTCAGTTTTTAACCACAGTAGCAGCTCTAAAAGGCTATTGTACACAGCAAAAGGAGTTAGTAGTTTGTACTGTGGATTTTTCAGCGATTGTGGGTCACTTGTATAAGATGGGAATAGATGAGATACTACGAAGGTATGTTCCAGAGTATGGATGTGCTAGTATCCTCACAGAAGCACATGGAGGACTGGCAGGAGGTCACTACGTAGGAAAGTGATCGTGCAGAAGATTTTTCGCATTGGATTATTGTGGCAAACATTACACAAGGATTCTAAGGCATACTGCAAGGCGCGCGATGCTTTCCACAGGACGGGGAAGCCTTTGCGAAGGGATCAGTTGCCTTTAAATCCTTAGGTTTCGTTACAGGTATTTGATAAATGGGCCATTGACTTAATAGGTCCAATAAAACCACCAGGTAAGAAGATGGGCACGTTGTATATCATTACTGCAACTCAGTACTTAACCATATGGGCAGAAGAACAACCAATGAAAGATTGTATAGTTGCCACTATTGTGAAGTTTTTATTTGAATATGTGTTAATGCGGTTTGGATGCCCTAAGATATTGATGAGTGATAGGGGTACACATTTCTTGAATGAAATTATCAGTGCGATGCTTGAATAATTCCAAGTGTATCATCATAAGAGCATGCCTTATCACCCACAGGCGAATAGAATGGTGGAAGAATTTAACAAAATTTGGAGAATGCATTGACGAAGGTCTACAACGTGCAGAGGAATGACTGGGATATACACATCCCAACAGTGTTATGGGCATATAGGATGACCTGCAAGAAGTTGACAGGCCAAACACTGTTCTGGTTGGTTTATGGAATTGAAGCAGTAATTCCTATGGAGTATATTGTGCCAATTTTACATATTGCAGTTTTGACAGAGATGGTGGATCATGATACCTTGGAGGAGTGGCTCGTGTAGATCACGAAGTTATAAGAAGACCACTTTCTTGCAAGATTTCACCTGCAAGTGAAGAAGGAACGTGAGAAATCATGGCACGATAGGCATGTTAAGTTGTGCACTTTTAATATAGATGATTTAGTGTTGCTATATGATAGTAAGTCCACCAAATTTCCAAGGAAAATTCAAATGCACTAGTTAGAGCCATATTTTTTTAGGGAGATCATAGATTGTGGCGCAATTCAGCTCGCGAAGCTAAATGAGAACCATTCCCTAGAAAAGTGAATAGAAGTAGGTTGAAGTTGTACATAGGGGATCCTTTCCCTGCACAATGACTATATGATAGCAGGACAGTCTTAGTAATCCAGGAAGTTGCAAGGGATTGCGGGACTATAAACTACACTGCCCAACAAGGAGAAAAGCATAGTAGGGCAGTTGCACGATGGAAGACAGGAGTGCGACAGGGGAAGTTGTGTAGGATCAGCTGTGCCAAGGTAGATGGTGTCGTGTAGATGGGTCAAAAAGTAGCTGTTGGAGTTACTATTCATGATTTTATGGAAAAAAATTCCATTAAGAGGAGTGGGTAGGTGCCATTTATGGTAGAAATCTTTGAAGATATGCCACCAAAGATGTAGTTATGATCAGATATTGGAGGGAATGGTCGGATTTGAATTCAAAACCTTTTATAAATTGAGCATGTTGGTCCGTTGAAGAAAAATTTTCATTCTGATAATTGTGTCTGAGCCCTCTTATTGTCATTGTATGAATCCTAAGGTTTGGGAGGACTTGATTTCCAGTCCAATATTTGCAACATTTCCTAAAATTAACCAGAGAACTATTTAGAAGCAAATGACTGCCACGAACCCCACAGAAGTTGTGAGCTTTGAAGCTGTTGTCTTTGATGTTGTGGCCCCTGAGATATCAAGTATGGAAGCTACAGCCATTGTGCCTACAACACCGAGGTTTCCTAGGTCGAAGAAATCGACTGCCAAGGAGAAGCAGATGAAATCTATGTCGGTGACACAGTCGCCAAGGAAGAATCTGAAAGTTCAGCAAAAGGAAAAGAAGGGTAAGCAGCCAAAAAACGTTGTGGACTTGGAGGAAGAGGAATTCAAAGGAGTAGAGGAATTGGATGTTGAAGAAGTCAACCTATCACATGGATTCCAGAGTATATCCCTCCACAGAAATGGAGGGTCAAAGTCATGAAAGACCCTGATTCAGGGAAGTTTACAGTCTCAACACCCCTATTGTCAAAACAGGTGGAATTTGAAGGTAGAACCTTAGCACACATTCTAGTGCTAAATATGGAGGACTATGATATCGCGGACAACGAGAGATTCTCGTATTTGGATACTAGAAAGTATATGAAGAAGATCTACTACAAAGAGACTGGAGTTACGCAGTTGGAACCCATGAAATGGGTCAGAGGTATTAAGTAGGCTAGGTTGCTACACATGCTCTACGTACTGCATTTTCACAGATCAATAATTAGTCTGATGTGTGTGCTCCAGCTTCTCACATTGGTGCATGATGGGTGTCGATGGCTAGGGGAACCCGTCCTAATCACTGATATGCTCATTCATTGGATAACAAAGCTGCCCTACAAAGGAGTAGACCCTGCCAAAGAGTTTGGATGGGAAAAGTGGAGTAAAGGAATTAGTAGATAAGATGAAGGTGGAGTTTGGTCTTATAAAGAAGTCGTGCAGATATTCTATTTGCTCTATTCAAGACCAAGCAGTGTAGTTCATCGCCCAAATACTTGCAGGAAAACTCATGACTAAATGTCACACGGATGAGATTCTCGCGCCTATAATATCATTGGCTTCCCAGTGTGCAAAGGGAGTACAATACAACTGGGCGAACTATTTGTTCAAGGAGTACCTCGCGAACTGTCGCAAAGCTCAGGAGGACAGAAAGTCCTTCCATTATGCATGACTTCTACTGTTAATAGCCTTAGTAGCATGGAAATTGCTAGAGGATAGCCAGTTTCCTCCGCAAGTGAAAGACTTACTAGAGGCAGCAAAGTTCGCTTCATTGTGGGAAACAAAGGATCAAAAGAGTATCAAAAAATTAAAAAAAATGGATATTAATGGAGATGGATCTTAGGACAGTCATCAATCAGTGGCCACGGTTGTTCCCAACTTGGTATGAGCAACTAAAGGCCTTCGTGGAGTTCAAGGCCGATTTCCAAAACATATCTATTAGGGCGCGGAAGGACCGTAAGATTACATGGCACAAGCTGCCATACTTAGTCTCAGTGACAAATGTAAAGGACATCATGGGGAGTTGGCCAGCGGAGTGGTACAAAGCCACATACCTTGATGTAGGTACGAGTAAGGGTGCCGAGATCTCTGTAGCGCATGATCATGCCAAGGCATAGCGTACTGGTACAGAGGAAGTCAAAGAATCAGCTTGCAAGCATACAGATGGGCAAGAACTATCAGGACAGGAAGGAGGTGGTGGAGAAGGGCAGATCACTCCCTTCACATTGAAGAAGAGCGAAAAGGAGATGACTACTGGGTCACGAAAGAAATATAAATCAGACAAGCAGACGCACATTGACTTGATGGTCCTCATAGAAGGGGATCTCGATGAGATTAGTGACAAGGTCAGAGATACCACAACATAGTTTTGGTAGTAGTTTGAGCAACAACATATGCAGATGCTAGGGAGTGTCCAAAAGGATCTACATGAGCTGCAGATCTAGAACAACAAGATTCAAGCAAGTAGGGTACAAGCGAGCCTAGTGCAAGGAAACAGGATAGTAGCAGAGTTGGAACGGACTCTAGACCTCAGAGTCATACCTTTAACAGAATGTTTTGTTTGCACAGAGTCAGAGGAGGACCATGTTGTATTAAGTATAGTGAAGGACATGGGAGTCAACTTAGCCATGCTTCTACTTCAAACTCTCCACGCGCTGCATCAGGGGTTTCAGATGAGTTAAGGATTAGAGAGAAGCGTACCCTTACAGTCATTAGTGAGTTCAAGGTGAATAATGAATAGATGTTTGTGGAGAAATCTCAGGCTCTGAAGGAAAAGGAGGAACTGCAAGCGTGAAGTCAGAGCCTGAAGACAGTGACTGAGCAGGCATGAAAGATAGTTCCTGAGTTGAACATCTCGGAGGATGTCACAGCTACAACAAAAGTTAGAAAATTGGTTGTTGCAGTCCGCACATCAAAGGATTATATCGGTACAGTTACCTGCAATTTTCAAATGAAGATCTTAGAACTACAACTGAAGTTTCAGCCAAAAACTCTGCCAGAGGTTTGGGAGCAATGCGGAGCAGCAATCAGAGAAAATATGGGCACATTGGATACTGCGGTCATAGACTGCACCATGATGTTTGATCAAGCTATGGAGTTGTGGAAGACCTTACAGGAGGACCCAAACTTACAGAGGTTGAACACAGATATCAGAGAGACAACATAAATATGATGAGTCTGAGTGACTGCACGCACTTTGGTGCCAACACAACGCCTCACAAAATTACAGGAAGGCAAGTAGCTACAATCACAGATGAAAGAACTACAGAGGAAAGAGGCCCTTCTAAATGCCAGATTATATCCATGGATAGAGGAATCCTGCCAGCTTACTCTATCTCTTCAAGAAAAATCAAAGGTACTACAGCAGACACAGAGAAGAATGTGCCTAGTAGTGGAAGGCCTGACGACATAAAAGTTGGTCGAGGAAGTGTAGCAGGCCGCATGTAGAGCACTGCTGACATAAAATCTTTACATGTTGAACTAGGTGGCCTCCACAGCAAGACCGAGGCGCCAGCTAAGTGACTCAAGGGTGAGTCACCATATTTGTGTTGGGGGTTGTTGGGATAGGTTCCCCAGGGTCATTTTTGGGGTTATTTTAACCCAATTTTGTAAAAGTTTTGTAAAGAATGTAAAGTCTCCGCGAAATGTGGATGCAGAGCGGGCAGCTAGATAGGAGTTAAAGGGGCTTTAGCCCCTTCTTTGGGTAAGTAAATAGTTTGGTTTTGAGACTCACCCATGGGCCACGAGCCATGTTATTGTATTGGAAATGCTATATATTTGAGTCATAGCGAATCTAGAAGAGGAAGTTAGTAAGTAACTAGAAGAAACAAGTCAAGATAGAGATTGTTTGGGCAAGTGCTTAGGCAGGAAGACTCTACTTCTTGTACTTAGGCGAAAGGGGAAGGATCCTACAGGTGAGTGTGTAGGAGGCCTTGGTAAGTCCGCATCTGAGTGCGCAGGAGGCCTTGGTAAGTCCGCAGCTGAGTGCGTGGACCCCTGTAGCTGAGTACACGGGGCGGAGAAGTCTGTAAATTGAACGTTGGAACTTAATAAAGGCTAATTTTGAAGGAATATCTTTCATCTGAGTAATATTATTAAATATGTTTATGTTATGTTTTCTTGCTCAATAATATGTTTTTTGTGGATTAATGTATAAATGATGCACAAATCTTTTGAATCTATACTATTTATGCATGGACTAAGTAATTATCTATTTTCATGAAGATAAGGGTTAATTCTATTATGATTTCTAATGAATTGGATAGATCTACATGAAGGCAAATCTATTAATTAGTGCAAGAAAGTAGATAGACTACTTTTTTAGGGTCTATAAAGTCTGATAGCAGACCTTCATGAAGGTCTATAGGCCATTTTGCCTGAATTGCAGTAGCAAGCCATAGAGGATATAGATCTGCGCGAAGGCAAGTCTAAGCTACAAGGGCTTAAGGCCACTTATCACATTGTCTCTAGATGCAGAAACCTGGTTCTAGCATCCCCCAATACTTCTTTGAGTTAGACTACAGCCTACACTATGCAGGTTGTTGTCGAAAGGGCCAACAATTAGGGTTTTCTTGGTTAGTGCGAACAACTCTAAACTTGGGTCAGGCCCCCTTAAGCCAACAAACAAATTGGAATTCCTTTTGGATTTATTGAAATCCTGGATCATTTTTAATGAAACATGTTATGTTCATAATTTCCCCAGAAATTATATTCCTCATCATCCAGTAGAGATGAAATGTTTGTTTATATTGTGTAAGCCTTCCACGGGTATTGTTGGGATCCGGAACTAACAACCTCCATTCTTCCTCCTGTATCTCCTACTCGGCACGTTGGTTGAGGTCCGCCTCCTAATGTGCAATCATCTGTCTCACCTAAGCAGGGGTTCCTGTGACATAAGCTTGAATTGCATCATTGATATGTTGAGCTTGTGATTTCTAGCAAGTCTGCCTTGGCGGTTGTAAGGAGGAAGCTCCTCTTCCCTCCCTAGGTGCCACATTTCGGTGAAGCTTGCACCCTCTTGTATCATTTTCTTTTTTCATTGTAGTTGGTCGAGCCATATTCGCCAACTCCCACTAAAAAGTAGAACAATATTTGAGTGAAGTCGTAAGTCGACCAGAAGCCTACGACTCGCAAACTGGGCGAGAGCTTTCAACCTACTAACACCTGGTGCGTTAACGAAGAACAGAAAGAGGGGACATATAAAATTAGGTTTATTTTTTATTAAAATACAGCAGAACTTGGCATCCCCCTACCATTGGTTCTCTTCTCCATCTACTAGTACCTTGTTCTCTAGCACCACATTGAAACAATATAAACTATCGTGGGTCGATCTCCTTCCAAGGAAGGGATTTCGAGCCCGCTCCTTGGGCCATTTCCCACATCGAAATTCACAGTAACAGTGAACTAAAACTAACATCCTATAGGTCCCAATTGTAAACCAGTTTGACCAATATAGAAACAATCATGCTGACCATCATAGATACCCTTTCCGAAAATGAAAAAGGTCCATAATATGCCATACATTCCCATGCGATGCAATAAAATATCATAGATGACTGAAATCAGTTTAGAAATAGAAGATTCAACCACATTCTCATCTAACGAATAGACCATACCAAATCTCACAGTCACCCATTCATAGGAGGGAACTAAAATCTTACGAACTATTGTCATATTTTCGGTATGTCTATGGCAAGGGTTAAAGGGAAGAGAAAATACATACCCTAGAACCATCACCATGAAGCATGTGCGAGACCCTTCTACAACCGAGGCCTATCGTCCAAACTTGTCGCAGGAAAGGAGCTTGACCAGCGACCCTCAGCTCCCATAACCACAATACACCAAAACCAAATTACATGCAAATAATTGGCGATATCTTCCAGCACCTAGCTATTTAATTTTCAGTATGCCTTTTTGCCTAGCTCTCTCTCCCATGCCTCCTCACATCACCTCATATCTATCATACACACCGTGCACCTGCCATGCCCACCCTCCCACATTAATAACAACCATATCATTCATGGCTCAGTCCCAAGTGGGATGATCCTCTTGCAGACACCATGATCGAGGTGAAAGGAAGTCATCTTTGATTCAAAAGTTATTTTTTTTAAATGAGATAGTAAAAATACGCACACATCCACATTAAATAAAAATGGCTTCCTCCAACTCTTTTCCAAAAACACTGACTTTGCTTGGAAAATATTACGACTTTTTGTCTTAGTAAGAACGAAGATATTTTTGCAAGCCCAAGAATGTTGGGATACCCTGCCCATTATACGGTTTTTACGGTTGCGGAAAAAAGTTATCTCCCCTAGGTCGGTGGCTAACCTAGAACAACAGAGAGACAATGAACACAATGCTTTTACTTAAAGTAAATAGATGACAGAATTAGGTCTACTTGGAATCCTTCACACACTTCTCTCCTCCTTTAGCTTGGAAGCTCCAATTCCAGCTCTGAATGCCAAAATTAGAACCTGCACAACCAGATAACACAAGCCAAGAGAGTATGATATCTATGCAATATCATCTAAATACTTCATTCAATAGATCAACATGGTATTGAAATAAATGGAATAACAACATCACATATAGGAAAACAATGAATTCTTTACATTAATATAAATGGAAGAAGATTACAACCATAAGTAGCAGTTGATCTTGTAGAATAGCTCCTCCAAGTTGTTGACTTTTCCTTTCATTGTCATAATATGCACCTCCAATCACCCTAAATCCATGAGGTAATTACCACTCACCACTACAGAATAAGGGTAGAATCACTCTCCAAAAGCCAACCCCCAACCACATAGAAGGTTGGGATCATATAAAGAAGTAGGGTAAGTTGGGAGTTCTTATCCAATTACCAATCTAGGGTAATATATCCACCTTTGACAAAGGTATAAGATCAAAGGATAAGTGGTGAAAAATCCAAAGTAGGGAAGGATAGGATTCGAATGTTTTATCCAAGGTAAGTAGTTGAAACAACTTCTGGAAACTCCTAGAAGGGGAAGCTTCTAGAATCTCGATCATTCTCCCTGATTTCTAGAACCAATGCAAGTGCAAAGGAAAGCAACTTTTTGGTGACCAACGCAGGATATAGTTGAGAAACCTATATGTGAATGCACCCCAGCAGGCTTACAATGAGCGTTGGTCCTCAAACTAGCTCATATGAAGCAATTTAGGGCTGAAACGTTGGGGGATGAAGGGAACATGCTTAGGGATTTTTACAAGATGTTGACAAGGGGGAATAGGATGTTGATTGATCTCATTAAGAGGCTCACTTATCAGGTGTGACAAAATTCCCTATAACAGAATGCCCCCTAAAGCGCAAAGTGAGAGATGATGACTGATGACCAAAGTGCTTTACCTTGTGAAAAGTCGAGATCAAGGACAACTGATGAGTTGCATCTGTTACAATATATTTACAACATAACATATTTGTTTGTTGAGGGAGGCATACCCATATTCAGCTCATAAGCTAACATAACATGTACAATGTTCAAAAGATGTGTCCACGGATGCAACTAGTGGACCCATGACTATATGACTATCTATATGATCATGGCCATCATACATAGTGATATTTGTATAACTCCTGAAATTGCAGCCCTGATGGATGAAACTAGATCTGGGTTCTTCTATCTCATTCACACAACAACCAATATATGAGTCTAACCATGTGAATCAATGAGTTGGAGTCAAACATGGTAGACACCATCTAGTTATCAGCCAATGATGTAAGTTGTTAACAGAAGCAATAGAAATCACCAATGATGTTAATGGCTCTTAAGGAAATATAATACAATCTGTATGGTGTGAATAAATGAGTTGATGTTGAACACCACACAGAATCTTTCGATCAAAGGCCATTGATATAAACATGTCACTGAGAGCAAGGAAACTTTCCATTAATGTATGCAAGCACCAAGGTACCAAAGGTGTGTTTCTAATTCAACTTCCTGGATGATGTGCTGATGTCGATAGGAAGTGACCTCCTGCAGGAGGGCCTTGATGTATTCCCCATCAACAACATGAAATGGGTATCATGATTGAGACAAAATGATGCTGATATAGAACTAGATCATGAAAGTCAGACATGAAATGAAGGCTTAAGAGTATTGTAGAAGAGATCAACTGAATGACTTCTCTTGAACACACTGGTGACACTGAATGGAGTTTGCAACATTGACCCAAAACCGAAATGGAGGCTCTGAAAACGATATGATAACCAAAAGACAAGAAGATTAACCAACTCAACATCCATGGAGATGAAGTGGAAGAGTATCATGTTCAAGAGTGACTCGCTCCCATTAACAAACTGGAATCCCTTGTTTTCCCAATTTCCCCAACCATATTGGTCATTACCTCTTTATTTTTTAATAAGCTTTAGGAAGATAACATATGCTTGATATGTAAGTTCATTCTTCGGATGAATCCCTCCATATATATTTAACGGGCCCTTAGAAGGATTGTTTTGGCCCCTCATGATGATGATTCCATCGTTGTTTGATGTTTTTATGAGTCCAACGAACGTAAAAATCAACACTTTTTCATGTTTAGAGAGTTTGAAAAAGAGGTAAAAAAGAAAACTCCAAATGTCCCTTTTCATAGGTAGTCCCTTAGGTCCCAAAATGTAGAAAACAATACCCAGGAGAACCTCTTAGCCATGTTCAACTAAGGTATTCCTTTTCTGTAGCTACTCTGTCTTATTCTGGAAAAGGGTTAAAATTATACTAAGTAGACATATTTTCATTTACTTTTATGAGTTCAAAAATAAAAGTGCTCAAATATCTTTTCATATTTTGGGAGTCTTAAAAGAGCTAAAAGAGGACTCCATAGGGGTTCCTTTTTCATAGTTCTATAAAGCCCGAAAAAAGAGATAAAAGTATACTTTGTGGTCAAAGTAACATGTTCAAACATAATGAAAACCCGCTAATAGTTGTTTACATCCTCAAAACACTACAAGAAGGATTAAGCATATATGTTTCATAGTAAAAATGAAGCATATCTAGGTAAAAATACTAAAAATGAATAAAATAATGAGAAATGACCATAAATATTCGAAATGACTTCCATTTTTACCATTTCACATTTTACCTTCAACAGTGAATATTTGGAGCCCTTTTTCCCTCAATCTTATGCAGTTGATTGCAGCCAATCTAGGGAACCATTTCTAGTGTCGTCACTTCAAGGTAGGAACTAAAACCTTTCTCTATCTTTCCACAGTCCATTTTTGTGTTTTCATGCAACATTTTTAAGGTTTTGAGGCCCTAGGGTTCATAAAAAATTCCATGGGACCAACACACCACACCCCCCCCCCCCCCCGGTGTCGAAAATTGTGTTTCACCTAGGCAGAGAAACACTGCAGACAGTGGTGAAACACCATGGCAACCACTTTTGGGGTGCATTGGGTGGATTTCTCTAAGTTTTATTTTAGTTTTGCCTCAAATTTTGTTAGGTTTTTTTTACATGGGAAAGATCCCAATGGATTCCTTGTTGATGTTTTAGGTACCTACTAGCAAAAAATGGCATTCAATTGGAGAGAAAGAGAACATGAGGAACAATACTTGAATGTGGAAAACGACCCTACTACCATCCAGGTGCTCAAAAATTATGGGTTATTGAAATTCTTTTAACTTCCTGGTATGAGGCAATAGATGGAGTTGTTGAAATACCTTATCCATTCATGGGATATTTGGGCACAAACGTTCACGTTTGGGGAGAATCTACTCGAGATATAGGTAGAGGATATTTACTTTCTGGCAAGATTATCGAAGCGAGGTGCCCCCATCTCTCGTTTAGGTGGAAGAAGTGGCAGTGAGATGGTAAAAGGCTATATCACTACCTATTGCAAACCTTGAGCCCTTCCTAATAGGGATGGAAATATCAACATAAAGGATTTGACCCAACTACCTTTAAGAACGATCTTGTTCATTATTGCAAGATTGGCAGGCAGCTCAACACTACATATAGCAAGAAGATCATACATGCAGTATGGGATAGAGTGTCTAGAGTCGACAGTATTCAACTGGGGCAAGGGTGTCTTAGTCAATTTGAAGGAACAACTTACTAAATAAAAGGAGTGGAAGTTGAAGAACTTTGTCTATGGGGCTATCTTAGTCTCTTTTTCTCTAAAGTAGCTATCATTACTGCAGCCTCAACAGATTGTACTTGAGCCCATCGATCCCAGGACCCCATGGATGAGGAGGTGGATAGACCACATGAGCCGACATGCAGGCCCATCAGGGATCAAATTTTTACCAGACTTCTTTAGGTGGCGGCATAGATATTTCATCATTATTGATGATTATCCTTGGGCATGGATGGATTTTTGTGATGATCCTGAGCTTGAGTTTCCTAAGGGTAAGAAATGGGATGCTTCAAGTAAGATACTTTGACCATTAAGTTTTTGAAAGTTTTGCAATTTTTTTTTGTTTTATTATGTTCTAGAGACTAAACGATTTGATGTTTTCATGCAAATATTGGACTTGTTTGAACAGTAAGTGCTACATGTCTCTATTGCACATAGAGACAGCCACAGGAGGAGGCAGTGGGACTAGTACAGGTCTCTGCAATAGGATGGGATGTGCTATGAGATCTTGAGGTAGCTGAAATCCTATTAGAGGTGGAGCGCCACATGGAAGGACTGACACATGGGATTGATGAGGCCGTGGTTGATCATCTTCTATTGTGACTTCAGCAACACACAATCAGAGTGCCTAGTCATATTAGTCGATTACTGTGCAAGATAGCTCGTGCAGTGTCATTTTATCATGAACGCCACTGATTTGTCTACTTAAATGTTTTGCATGTAGTTTTTATATGGATGATGTAGCCATATGTGTCTTGGGACACACATTTTTTAAAACCAAACTTAAGAGAGAGAGAGAGAGAGATATATATATATATTAAATATATATATATAAGATATAGATATTAATATATATATAATATAATATATAAAATATATATATATATAGATATACTATAATTATATATATAATATTAATATTATATATATATATATATATTCTATGTTTCCTAGTTATTGTTCTGCTTTCAATATGACTAGATATGAATTGAAAGTTATTTAAATTCATTGCAAATGTCGATCAAAAATAAAATTAGCTATGGAATCCTAATGTGTTAATATTTCTAGAAATATGTTTAAATCGTATGAAATCAAAATGTCTTTCCAGAAGACGCACTCTCAACACCATGTGAAGGATGGTGGGATTTCTCGCTGAATAGATATTAGCAAGTTGTAGTGCTATGATCTATGAGTCAAGCTTGATGAATATGTGGAGGATACCATGTGAAATAGCATCAGATAGTGGCTCAAACATTGTGTTATACTTAGCGACGTTGTTAGTAGAGCGACCAAGGCAAATCCCTTGAATGCTCACTAGCTCACCATTTGGAGAAAATATAACCCACATTGCAGATGATAGCTTCTAAGTACTACAGCTAGCACCATCGGCATAACCAATACACGGTTCGAGAGAGGTTGAAATGTGCAATCCAAATATAAAAATAATCAATAGAAACCATGGGAAACTCTGAAAAAGACAATGTAAAAACATTCAACACACCTATAGACATTATGTACATAGTGTACTACGCATGGGATCAGACATAGTATATTTTTAGGTAAAACCCACTTCTAGGTTGTGCCAATGGAACTCCATCAAGGTCTACTAACTCATAAGCCCCTTTTTCAAGGACACGCTTGAAAATGTATGGACCCATCACATAGATTGGAACTTTCCTGGACCTAACTTGTTGACCTACTGGTCATATAACAGAACCAAATCTCCTTCCAAGAAGACTCTAGGCTTGACACTTCTGTCATATTACGCTTTGATCTGTCTTTTATGGGCTTCATTAGCTAACACGACATCGCGTTGAGTTTCATCCAAACGAGTTAGATGTAAAAGACGCTCCTCCTCTATTGAAGTAGCAGGAAGAAGTTCGATATCTAGCTTCAGTAATGGAATTTTTCATTCGATGGGGAGGATCGCTTCTAAACCATAGACCAAATGGAATGGTGTGAATCTAGTAGTAGTCCTAATTGAGTTTTGGTATGCCCATAAGGTAGCAAAGAGAAGCAAGTGCAGTTATGATTTTTGGACCCCTATCATACGTTGAAGCATAGTCTTAAGAACTTTGTTAATAGCCTCAACTTGTTTGTTAGCCTGAGGATAATAGAGAGTAGAATTTTCATGTGAAATTCCCAATTTGGCATCTAATTCGATCATCGTATGATTCTAAAAATGCTTCCCGTGATCCGTTACTATTGCTTGCGGAAAACCAAACCTATCAATCACGTGGCTAATTAAAAAGTATGCAGTTGTTTCACCAATATTTTTAAATGTAGGAATTGCTTCGGCCTACTTGGTAAAGTAGTCAACAACAACAATAATATTGCCATGCCCCTTAGCCAAATGAGAATCATATGTCATAAAGTCAATACCCCATTTTTCAAATGGACCAACGATGACAACAGGATGCAACAGAGAAGGCGGAGCACGGATTTTACGATCATAGATCTGGCACGCATGACAAGACTTCTATACTATGAGAATACAATTGGGAAAATGGTGGGCCAAAATTAACTTACACGTAAGATTTTTGTGTGGTAGTGTAACTAGATAAATGTTTGTCGCATGCCCCCAAGTGGCATTCGTTGAGGACTTTCTCGAGTGATGCATCTACGTAAAATCATATCGATACCACAATGGTAAAGTGTGTCACTGATAATCACATAATTTCAAGATTGGTAGCGAATGTGTCACTTCTCTAAGCAAGAGGTATTAGGTAAGAAATTCTGGGTCTGGAGATTGATCAGAAAATCTCCATACGATGGGTCAGATGATGAGATCAGAAACAATGACTTATCTTGGATGGAATCTTTAGATGTAGATTCAACATCAAGGGAAGGGAGATCACACATTAACTTTGCAAAAACTAAGGATTTCTTTGACCCTAATTTAATGAATTCTAGGTAGAACGCTTGGAGGATAATGATCCACTTATAGTATTTACCCCCCAAAAATTGACGTGACAATATGTATGTCATAGGGTTGCAATCTGAAACGACTATAGTTTTGTGAAGCAAGATGTAATGGTGAAATATTTGGATGACTTGAACGACTGCCAAAGCTAACTTTTCTACATGAGTATACCGTATCTCGGTATCATTTAGGTTCTAACTTAGATAATAAATAGGATTTTTAGTCCCTATATCATCTTCTTGGACCAACACCATAGTTATAGTAGAGATGGCGGCAGCAAGCTACAGGAAATAGTCACGTTGATAGTCAAGGGGATATAAGAGAGATGCCCGAACTAGTACATCTTTAAAGGCATCAAACACTTTTTATGCAAGGTCATCCCAATGGAAGGGAATCCATTTTTTCATTAAGTGAGTAAATCCTTTGGTCATTTCAACATCGTTAGGGACGAACCTCCTCAGAAAGTTAGCTTTCCATTGGAGTCTTTGTAACTGAATGAGGGAGGAAGGCATAGGAAAGTCAATGATTGTCTGGAATTTTAAAGGATCAATATGAATTCCTTGCTTTGAAATGATGAAACCAAGGAGTCAACAAGAATTGACACAAAACACACATTTGTGCGAGTTAATTCGAATGCTATAATTTCTACAACAGAGAAAAATGGCTCGTAAATGCATGGGGTGATGAACCCAATGCTTGAAGTCAGCATGGATATCATCCAGATAGGGTTGCATGATATGCTTGATTTAGTGGGAAGCATAATCCATCGCATGTTGAAATGTGGCCCCTACATTCTTTAAACCAAAAGGGAGCTTCCTATAAGAAAATTCACCCCATGGACAAATAAATGAGGTTTTAGGTTGGTTCGCCAAGAGAATGTTTATTTTATTATAACCTGAGAATCCATCCATAAATGAATAAATCTCACATCCAGTGCAGTCATCAACAATCTAGTCAATAAACAAGGTCGGGTAGTTGTCTTTCAGATAAGACCAATTTACAGCCTGACAATCGACACATACTTAGATTGTGCCCTGTTTCTTCATGATAGAAGCAATGTTCAGTACCTAATCAGTTAAAGGAACAGGGTATATGAAACCAACCCAAAGAAGCTTTTCAATTTCAATTTTTATGCCAATAGCCTTCTTGGGATGGACTCGACAAAGGCACTACCAGATGGGTTTGGCATCAGGATACGTCTTGATTTCATGCACTACTATGTTTGGGTCTATAACTGGCATTTCTTCCTATGTCCAGGCAAAGATATCATTGAACTCACGAAAAGGGGCTCAATAAATCTCAACTTCAGATGAAGAGAAAGATGCTTTGATGTATAAATCTTTGATTATTCCCGGTTTAATTGAAATATCAAGAGGAATGGATTCTTCAATGTTCGAAAGGTTCTTTCAACAGTCGATCTCATGAATGGAGACGAAATTCATAAAGGGTTCAAGAAAATTAGGTAGGTACACACCACTGAGATTATCTTCAATGGTATTTGGGAAGGAGAAATGATGATGATGTTCGTCCCATGGTGCATTGTCTGACATCATGATTTCCATGATGCTTTGGTCTGTAGAAACTATATGTGAGAAAGGATCAGAGGGCATGCCATAATCCAGTGATCGATCTACCGAATTGATTGAATAAAAATTATGGGCTGCACAAGCCAAAAAGATGGCTTCATAATATTTCTCAATGGGGCTAAGTGCATTTGATCTCCAAAAATTTTGATGTTAGTTTCATCGTATACAATCCATGGATCAGTCACGATTGTAGAGGACGATATCATATTGATATAGGCCACCAAAGGGGAGGAGCTGAGAATGGGAGGGGAAGGGAGCGAAAAGGTTCCCATAAGCGATGAATCCTTCAGTGACCCAACTCCAACATGATGATATGAATGTAGGGCTTCCCCTACAAGAGGGACACTTCTAGTAACATTGGAATCAGAGGCGAGAAAGGTGATTTGATCTATGGCGACAACCCTACCTTTATGAGGAAAGGTGATCATTCGGAAGTAAGTTTAAACAATGATAGCCATAGCATAAACCCATGTGCATCCTAGTAAAGGATTATAATTTAGAGTTCCTTCGATAAATTCTACTTCAACAGAGACAATTTTTCACCCCAATTCCACTTAGAGGGAATTAAGAATCATACAAGGTTTATATGTCCTTCCGTCAAAGGATTTTAATGTGGTGGTCGAATGACTCAGTTCAAGTGAACTAATCACCTTCCATCAAGATAAGGAATGATTATGTAGGTCAAGGCTCCCTCGTCCAAAATAGAATGATGAATGTTCTTACCATGGACAATGACATGAATCATAAAATCTAACTAAGCCGGAAGTCGAGCGGTATAGTTTTCATAAGAGAAAACCACTAGGTTGGAATCTGATGGATCCACACACCTGATAGCTGACAACAAGGTCTTCTTTTGGGTGGGCCAGTTTTGTAACACCTTGAGAGTTGATACAGCTGATGGAGACTGAGCCAAGTCTTCAACTACGTT
Source organism: Pinus taeda (assembly GCA_000404065.3). Classification (NCBI taxonomy): domain Eukaryota; kingdom Viridiplantae; phylum Streptophyta; class Pinopsida; order Pinales; family Pinaceae; genus Pinus; species Pinus taeda. The sequence goes on along the minus strand of APFE031575924.1, from coordinate 191,548 downwards.
GTAATTTTGAGCAGCTCTGAAACGAGGGTTGAAATCAGACTTATGGATAACACCCTTCATATGCTTGATAGTCAATTCCATAGAAACCGTAGGTCGAATAGGATCAAATGAAGGTGGTGCCGAACTGGAAAGTTGATCAGTAGCCTAAACATTCAGTGGATTCAAATTACCATAGTCCTTATTCTGAGTGGCCACCATGAAATCAAATTTTAGATTTGAGGAAGAAAGCAACAAAATTGTATTAGAGGAAGATGCATCCCAGGCAGTCATATGAGTCTCCTGATTGAAAAACAAGTCGGTCTGCATAGCGGGAGAAGTGAATGATTTAAGAAACTGGTTCACTTTAGCACGGTGCGGAATATCATGTGTAAGGTGACCCTTGTTACAAATAAAACATGGATATCGATGTTTTTGTTTCTCGTCGAAAGACGAATTTTTTTGTTTATCTTGCGATGAGGAATCTTTATTTTTCTTACCTTTACCTTTCTTCTTTCTTCCACATTGTTGTTGACACTTTCCTTTATCAATTGAGATGGCATTTATCTCAAAAGAAAAGTTGTAAGAGGATGGGATGGAGGGTTTTGTACAGGAGAGGTAAGAGAAATACCAGGTGGCTTACTCACCGACTGCAAACCGGCAAAACCTATAATGCCATCGGCAGCATGAGATTATTTACCAGGTGGAGGAGGAACATTATTTGAGGGTCTCGGAGTTTTTGGTCTCTTATCATAGAGTGTGCCTGATTGGGTATAAATCATATCTAAGTATTGAGCACAAGCAATAACTTTCTCTTCAATCACGACTCCACCTTCAGCCACATCTTATGTTATGGGAGCTAATAGATATTTGAAAAACCATTATGCTAAAAACTATTCGAGAACATAAGTCTTGGCCAACCGACAATAGTGCCTCCACTCATGAATCTTATTTGAAATGTGAGTAGAGTTTGATTGTTTGAAGTTAGTCAATAGTTTTGTTCTAGTGTCGTATTTCATGGGAAACTGGAAATGTGTGAGGAAGGTAGTGGCTAAGGTGATGAAGTCTTGAAATGACACTCTAGGTAACTCAATATACCATTTAGTTGTGGTACCTATAAGCATTCGTTGGAACATACGGAGTCGAATGGAATCATCATTAAGGGAGTTGGAAGAACACCATAGATGATACGTAATTACATGCATTGACAGGTCTTCTTTATGATTCCCATTGAACTTTAGGATATCAGCAGGCAACTTAGTGGGAATAGTCGACCACCATGGTGAATGACTAATGGGGTCATTAGTAAGCTGAGTTAAATCTAGTAATTCAAGAGTAGCCACAAAAGGCAACTACTGATTAAAGTTTGGAGATGGATGACCTAGATATGAAGGGATAACTTAGGTAACAAGCAGTTGCATTCCTGGGTAAGGAGGATTTTGATAATAAGGAACTTGGTTACTATAATATGGATGGTTCTAATAACCAGCATACAAGTGATTTTGTTTCCCATTCTAGGATGGCGACAAAGCTGCTAGAATGGTTCGGGTTGGATTTGTTGGCCTTTAAAAGGAAATTGATGTGATCCATATTGTTTCCCGATAGGGGTTTGCATTTCCCCCTAGTACGGGTCCGATTGAGACTGTATCAAATTTTGAGGAATTTGATCTACCTAAACTTGAGGAGTACCTTGCGCAAGTGATTGAGAAGGTGAGGGACCTTGTACAAATTGGCTAATTGGGATCTGGGGGGAACCCATAGGGGATTCACTGGGGGAGCAATATCATACCACGTGGGTTCATATTGGGGGATATATATTGAGGAAAAAATGACATAATATATTGGGGGATATATAGGGGTAAAGGGTTTTTATATTGGAAAATATAAAAAATGGTGCTTTAAGTTAATGAAAAAATATAAAGGGGTATAAAACATGTTAATGAAAAAATGGATACCTACAATATCTAGTGAAAGTAGGGGTTTTCTAAATTGGAAGTTGTATTGGGTTCATATTAGTAGGGGGTTAAATAATGTGATTTTTAGAGGGCTTTTCCAATATGTAGTCAAATTAAGGGTATCGTTTAATATGCCACGAACGCACGTGATATGTCAGAGGTTCACTAAGTGAATCCCCCGTGGGGGAACCAGACACCATTAGAATATGTTGTAAAGGCGGATCACATGTATTTGAACTTGTTGAGGAGTTGATGGATAGGTAGGGATTTGTGATGAAGATGGTACAATTTGAGGATTCAACAATTGATCCCAAAATGAACCAGGTTGAATGGGTAAAGTAGGTTTCCAAACACAGGAATCCATTCCAAGATAAGGAGGACTATAACTAGGTGGGTTACCATATTGAGGTATATCAACAATAGGTTTCCGCCCACCATGGGAGGAGGGGATGATGAAGGAAACCACGATACAGATCAAGGGTTCCCAACATATGGAGGGTTAGGTTGTTGAGGGTAGCTTTGCCCACTTATATAAGGGCCATCATGTTGCTCTATTGTAGGTGTAGACGAAGGAAGAGGAGAAAAATGTGTGGCATTCATAACAGAAGAACCAGACATTGTTCCCAAATTGGATGACATGGTAGAGGTCCAAGGACTGGAAGCAACACCAGAAGAGGTACTAGATAATGACTAATAGCCAGGCGAGACATACGGGCCACCATATAAATTATTTTTTGATGATGTTACAAACATAGATGAGGAAGCGACACTTTATGTCTCAACCATAGTGGTGGACACAAACTGGGAGTTTAAATCAGTTCCAATCATGGTTAGCAATCCCAATGAAGATTTTCGCGAGAGATCTGTGGGTAGGCCCAAAGAATCAGGTAAAGGAGATTTTGTTGGAGGTTGAAGAGACATAAGAGGATTATTTTGATAGAAATAAATTCCTTGCCAATGAACGGGAGTAGAAGGACGAGGCTCTTCTTGAGGGATCTCTTCAATACCCACAAGTTTGTATGAAAGAGGTTCATTGTCAAGCCCAAGATATATTAGTTATACGAGAGATTTTTCGGCGTAAATCACATGATATTTCATTTGTCGACGCATTTCGAACCAACCTGTGTGGTTCATCGTCAGGACAAGTTGAAGAATCAGATCAAGCTTTGCATGTTAAATAGTCAGAGTAGAACCTCCAACGGCTAGCCATTGGAGGTTCTGCTCTAACTATTTAACATGCAAAGCCTGATCTAATTCTTCAACTTGTCCTGATGATGACCACACTAATTGGTTCGAAACGCATCGACAAATGAAATATCATGTGATTTACTCCGAAAAATCTCTCATAAATTTGATATGGATCACAGAAGCCTCAATTCAACAATATATTAGTTATATCTGAAACAAAGGAAGAGAAGATGGATGAGGCTCCTTAGGTTCAATAACCTCAGGAAACAAAGTTTTTGACTCACAGAGATCATAGTCAATGACCTCAGGTAACAAAGTTTCAGGGACTTATGTTTCAATTGTGTCAGTGTCGCCAATAGGAATAGATGTAGTCTCGAGTTCGAAAATCAAAGGGACAGATGATTCTGGCTGATCAATATTGGAAGGAGGGCCAGAAGTAGTTCCTGATGTTCCTGATTTGGTAGTTTGTGTTTTCTTATGATTTGGATGATCGTTAGGAGAAGCCTCTGGAGGAAGAGGAGGCTTATTTTGTATTTTACGCAAACGACGGGGAGGGGGAATTTTGATCTTCACTGTTGGATAATAAATTTTATTAACACAAAAAGAAATAAATCAAAAAGAGGGTAATCTAGGCATAAAGGATTATCAAGCAACCATGAACTACAATATACACCTTGGAGAACCAAGGACTTAATGTACGGTAGCTGATCTCCTTGAATGTTGTGTTTGGTGTACAATTGTATACAAGGCAGTAGACTCAGTTACCTATGGATGGATAGAAACCTATTGGAGACTCCCAAAATATACACGACAGTACGTGGGATTGCAGTCTATAGTAGTGTTGTCTAATGCATAACCATTCGATGAGAGTGTTCCAATATACTTTACGTGCATGGAGCACCACTATTATACTTGAAGGTACATGGAGTATGATCCTATACACTCACATATGTGGAACAGGATTTCACCCCCAGGATGCAACGCTGGAAAACAACAAAAGCTCCTACATTTAACGATGTTTGAACACGTCTCTAGCCTAGACCTCTAAATTTTTGTGTTAATGTTCTCCTTAGGTTGATTCAATAAATTTTACTTTTTATCTTTTATTACGTTTCAGTTTTGGGGCTCACCATGAATGTCACCTAAACACCCTTAAATGCAAATCTAACATAAGAGAATATAAATCTTCTCTCTTTCAATGAAAATCTAGCTAAGGAAGGGAAGAAACAATCAAGATGCAGCACACAATATGCAGCAAACAAGACGCAAGATGCAATTTCCTTTCCAATGCAACTGTTACTATGTTAATGCACATGACAAACCTTAATTTCTGATGCAAAAAAATTATTTTCACCACACTTAATTTTCGAAATGAAGAAAACTAAGATGTAAATGTTCAATTACTGATTCAATTACACTTTTTAGAATGAGGACTAGAATAACAATTCATCTAAGCGACCAGCAATCAAACGTAATTAGTTTGTAAGCAACCAAATGATAAGAACAAAGAAAAATCATAACCAATTCTTACCAAAGGAAAAAAAACAAATGCAAACCAAATGGAGGCTTTAGAAAGACAAAAAGACACTAAACAAGCAGGGAAGTTAAGCTAGAAGTAAGCTGACAAAAAAGAGGTTTATGAACCAAGGCAAAATTCATGCAAAAATAGGGGCCAACGTTGGTGTAGAAGAGGCACCAGTGCGTTGCAATGTTGGTGCAAAGTGGGCCAAGTTGAGGTGAAATGCTCTATCAAAGGAACAGGGGGTGTGTTCGGCCTAGGAAAGAGGATTCCGACACAGAAATTGCAAAAAGGGCTCAATGAAATCACTTCCTAGGTCTGTTCTTGTTTGGATGATACAAAAAATGTTTGCCAAGAGGTAATCAAAGACAATGGAAAAGGAAACCACCAAGGTAATACTCTATTCCCCAGTATGGTCACCAATTTGTTATACGTGATTTATGATTCCGGACAAAAGTATCTCCCCTAGGTTGGTGGCTAACCTAGAGCAACAGAGAGACACGGAACACAATGTGTTTCCTTAAAGTAAATAGATGATGGAGTGAGGCCTACCTGGAATCCTTTTCAAACTTCGCTCCTTCTTTAGCTTGGAAGCTCCAATTCCAGCTCTGAATGAGAAATTAGAACTTGCATAGTCATATAACACAAGCCAAGAAACTACTAGATCTATGTAGTATCATCTATATACTTCATTCAATAGATCAACATAGTATAGAAATAAGTGGAATAAAAACATCACATATAGGAAAACAATGAATTCTTTGCATTAATATAAATGGAAGAATATTACAACCATAAGTAGCAGTTGATGTTGTAGAATAGTTCCTCCAAGTTTTTGACTTTTCCTTTCCTTGTCACAATATGCACCTCCAATCACCCTAAATGAATGAGATAATTACCACTCACCATAGCAGCACAAGGGTAGAATCACTCTCCAAAATCCAACCCCCAACCACATAGAAGGTTGGGAATATATAGAGAAGTAGGGTAGTTGGGAGTTTTTATCCAATTACCAATATAAGGTAAGAGATCCACCTTTCATGGAGGGATAAGATCAAAGGATAAGTGGTGAAAAAGCCAAAGTAGGGAAGGATATGATCTAAATATTTTATCCAAGGTAAGTAGTTAAAACAACTTTTGGAAACTCCTAGAAGGGGAAGCTTCCGGAATCTCGATCATTCTCCTAGATTTATAGAACCAACGTAGGTGCAAAGGGGAGAAACATGTTGGTGACCAACACAGGCCACAGTTGAGCAACATGTAGGTGAAAGCACCCGAGTAGGCTTATAGGGAGCATTGGTCCTCAAACTGTTTCAGATGAAGTAACTTCGGGTTGAAACTCTAAGGGATGAAGCGAATATGCATAGGCCTTTGTGCAAGATGGTGACAAGGGGGAATAGGATGTTGATTGATCCCATTAGGAGGCTCACTGATTGGATGTGACAAAATGGCCTATAACACTACTGAATGGTTATATAGAGCCAATCCAAGAACAATTAGCATCCATGAACAATAATAAGAGGAATATCATTGTAGAACTAAGAAAGAAAGAACACAAAGCCAAATGTTGGATATAAAACTTAGTCAATGAATTTATCTTCGACAAGATAACCAACGCATCAACAAAAAAATATTATTGGGATAGTTTGAAAGTTTCTTATCAAGGTAATGATACAGTAAAGATTGTTAAATTGCAGACATTAAGAGCTCAGTTCGAAACCCTGAAGATGACTGACATAGAGAATGTGGACTAGTTCATGACTAGAGTCATTAGAATAATCAATCAGATAAAACTCATTGGTGAAACCATTACATATTAGAAGGTTCTTGAAAAATCTCTTCAAAGCTTGCCCAAGAAATATGACATGGTTGTAACAGCCACTCCGGAATCCTAAGATTTTATAACTTTCTCGGTATAAAAATTCACTGGATCACTTCTAGCACATGAAACAGGACTTAACTTGGTAGAAGATTCCATGGAAAAAGATTTCAAATCACAACTCTCTCTTGGTAGAGGCAGAGGAAGAGGATATAGCAACAATGGAAAGTAAGGAAGAGGTCGAGGCAGAGGAAAAGCAGAACATCATCATGTAGTAGAGTAGTCAATACCTTCACAACACCAAACACACAAAGAAGCAGAACATGGAGAAAATTGAATGCCTAATTTTATTAATGCAAGAAATTTGGGCATTATGAACATGAATACAAAAAGAAAAACTCAGGTCAACAAAAAGGAAATGTCCATCTCTCCAACAATGAATGAGAATCCTCTGAAACAATGCTTATTTCCTATCATCTTTCTTAAGACAGACACATTAAGGACCTTTGGTTTCTAGTCAGTGGCTGCAACAATCATATGATAGGTACCAAAAATCTACTTTCTTGCATTGATGCTTCCATAACACTGAAATCACTCTTGGATATCGTTCATGTATTAAAGTTGAAGGGAAAGGTTTTGTCCTTGTCCTCACCAAACAAAATCATCATAAATACATACTAGATGTTTATTATGTTCCACTTCTGAAGCATAACTACATTAGCATAGATCAATTGATGGAATATGGTTATGATGTAATATACCAAGGTAACACATGTTATATCTATAACAAACCTCTTAATAGAAGATTGATAGCAAAGGTTGAAAAAACCAAGAATAAGATGTTTCAATTGACTCTTAGAATTCCAAATCTTTCACAGTATTTTGCCCACAATGTTTCAAGAATAGATGAGTCTCAACTATGGCACTCTAGGTATAGCCATAACCCATTCAAGAGTCTAAGTATACTTCAAAAAAATTCAATGATAATTGGTCTCACTGTTATGAATGAAAAAGATTATAATTGTGAAATTTTTGTTTTATCTAAGCATAAAAGTGATAGCTTTCCCACGTCTTCCTCTGGAGAAAAAGAGCATTTAGAGATAGTCCATACATATATACATGGACCAATGTAGACACAACACATTGTTGGTAATATTTATTTTTTGGAATTCATTGATGATTATAGTAGGAAGACATGGGTTTATTTTCTCAAGAATAAATCAGATACCTTCTCAAGATTCAAAGAGTTCAAATCATAAGCAAAAAAGTAGAGTGGAAATCCTTTGAAAGTACTCAAATCCGACCAAGGAGGAGAATATACCTCTAATGACTTCAAAAAAATTTGTCAACAATAAGGAATCATCACGCAAAACACAACAAGATATACTCCACAGCATAATGGAGTAGCCAAAAGGAAAAATTAGTCAATCATGAACATGGCCAGATGTATGCTTCGTGAGAAGAATTTTTCAAATGACTATTGGGTTGAAGTTGTCTCGAAAGTAGTATATGTTCTCAACAAATCTCCAACAACCATTCTCCAAGATGCAATACCTTAAGAAGCATGGGATGGTAAAAATGTAAATGTATCTCAATTTAGAATTTTTGGATCAGTAGCATTTGCACATGTTCCTTAGCATCTAAGAAAGAATCTTGATGATAGGAGTGAAATATGTATTTTCGTAGGCTATAGTGAGTAGTCAAATTCCTATAGATTTTACAATCCAGTTACTAAGAAGTTTGTCTAAATAAAAGATGTTAAATTTTTTGAAAATAAATCTTGGTCTGATAATGTTGATGAAGCTTCAAATCAACATTTTTATCCACCACAACTACCAAGATTGCAGGTTCAAGAAGAGCCATACCATTCCGAAAACAGTACAGCTTCAGGCAGTGAATCCACTAATGATTCAACATCTTCATAAGACAATCAGAAAATAAGAAGCATTAGAGAAATATATGAGCAAGAGCATGAGTTTGACCAACAAAATACTTTTTTCTTTCTTTCATCTCAACCAACCCATTTCGAAGAAGCAGTTAAAGAAAATCATTGGGTTATTGCAACGAAATAAGAAATTGTTGCCATAAAGAAGAACCAGACTTAGGAATTAGTTGATCTCCTAAGAGACAAAACCAAAATTGGCGTAAAATTGGTATATAAGACCAAGTTGAATGAAAAAGGAGAAATTGACAAACATAAGGCAAGGTTGGTTTCCAAAGGATTCTCACAACAGTTTGGTGTAACTATGGTGAAACCTTTGCTTGAGTAGCAAGGTTAGGCACTGTCATAACCATTTTATCGACAACAGCTTAACACAAATGGAAGGTCTATCAACTTGATGTAAAATATGCTTTCTTAAATGGTATATTGAAGGACGAAGTTTATGTGGAGCATCCTCCTAGTTTTGAATTTCCAGGATAAGAGAATAAGGTATACAAATTGAAGAAAGCCTTGTATGGCTTGAAACAAGCTCCAAGAGCTTGGTAAAATCGCATTAACACCTATCTCATCAAAAGTGGCTTTTGCAGAAGCAACCATGAGCCAACTTTGTATATGCAGTCATTTAATATTTCTCATTGGAAGGTTGCAAAAAGGATCTTAAGATATATTGCATGGACCATAGACTATGGTTTATTCTACACACATTCTAAAAATTGTTCACTTTCAAGTTATATAGAAATCGATTATGCAGGTAGTATAGATGATCACAAAAGCACCTTAGGGTATGCTTTTCACCTTGGAACCAATTTGATATCATGGGCATCTAAAAAACAATCAATCGTTTCAATATCTTCTATAGATGCAGATTATGTAGCAGCAAATTCAACAGCTTGTCAAGCAGTGTGGCTGAGAAGATTATTGAAATATCTTTCAAACCTTTAGAAGGACCCAACTCCTATTTACTATGATAACAGTTCAGAAATTTCTTTATCAAAAAATCGTGTATTTCTTAAAAAGAGAAAGCACATTGACACATGTTTGCATTTCATTTGTGAGCTTGTCAATGATAGGGACATAATACTTACTTTTTGTGGTTCCAAAGATCATCTTGCAAATATTTTCACAAGGCCATTGGGAAAAAATGTATTTGAATTTCAAAGAGAGTAAATAGGAATTATAAGTGTCTCTACTTGTAACAGTTGATATTAGGAAGGGGTGTTGAGATATTAATCTCATTGTCTATTAGGTGTCATCACATTTATTTCCATTGCATGCTAGGTGTCATAGTCAGTTCAAATTTACTTCAATTTAGTTGAGTTTCACTCTTGTCATGTATTGTTGATGCTTTGGTTCAAATTTACTTCAATTTAGTTGAGTTTCACTCTTGTCATGTATTGTTGATGCTTTGGATGTAATCTATTTAAATATTTTGAATATTGAGAAGAGAAATATTTGCTCCACGATTTCTCTCCATTCCTTGTCACTTATGGCGATGCTTCAAACTAAAAATTATTTTTCCTACTATCATGAATATATTTCGTGATTAATAAAGGCTTATCATTGAATACAACATCGACACATCAAATTGTCGTTCTGTTCAAATTGTTGTTGTGTTTTAGCAACACTTCCATAATGCAGGCAAGGATCATTGTGCTAAGTGTGGAGGTGTTTGTCATTGTATAGAGTGCAAAGCCAACTCGGTACTCTACATAAGAAAAGTCATTGTTGTCGAAGAGTGTGAGACAAAAAAATTATGTGAGAAATGATGAGAATATTTTCACCAAATGTTTAGTTTCATTTCCCTCTCGGAAACTCTGCAAGAAGAGATTGATCATGCGCCCTTGTTTCGTTCAGTAATGTGATTATACATGTTATGTCTGAGTTTTCAACCTTCACCAGTCTTATTTTAAGTTCCATATTAATAGCGTACATTGCAATACTATTATAATTCTACACATTTATACAAAGAAAGTAGAGTATAGTGACCTTAAAAATTCCATAACGCGCGGGCCTAAATAAATATTCTAAGGAATTGTGTGCTTACATGGTAATCTGTAGTTTTAGTGCATGATCCTGGCATTTTCAAAAGGTCTGCAAATTTGTGCGAAAAAGAGCTTAAAATGATGGGATTAATGAATCCCATTTGAGCTTTGTTCAAAACCACTAAACAGATTAGTCCACCCACTTTGCATTTCCATTTGACTCCTTTCTTATTCAAGTCACACAATCAAATCTACCCAAATTTGTGTAGAGGAAGGTTATTGGGAATAATGATTCAACAGACAACATTCACCAGTAAAAAACATTCAAAACTACGCACCAACAAAGAACATATCCCAACGACGATACCTATCGCAATGGAAACAAGACGTTAACCCTGCGATTATGGCTAAAAGGGAGTCCCTAGTAGTTTTTGAGTGCGATTTTTTGGAAAGTTTTCTATTTTTTTTTATCTAATTTCTTTAGAACCCTATAGGGATTCATTGAAATCACAAGTTTGATAGGTGAGCTCTTCACATTTTAATTAATCCTTAACCATCATATAATCAATAATTTTTAACTTTTTAATAATTGAATTAAAAATATCTTTGTCATCCTCAATCGAGATGGACTGTAGGGGCGGGCCAGAACTCGTAATGATAAGAGGGAGGTATCGAGGCATCTCAAGTCTAGTGGGTCTGCCCTTGTGGCAGAAACGGAGCCAACACCTTGCGTTGTTGACTTTGGTCAAACCAAACCTTGTCTTCCAGCTCCTAGGAGTGGAGTTGGACCACAGTGTGGATACCAGTGAGAGGACTCCAAGGGGAGATTTGAGCAGAGGAGGGAAGCGATACCCTTATTGTTGCATGCAGCAAGGACCAAGGAAAGATGGGAAGGGAGTTGGGCGCAACCGAGTTGCCGAGAGAAAATTTGCAGTTGGTATTCTGTAAAGAAGAATTACAATGAAAGGCAGCAGGTCGTGAATGAAATTTGAATTAGTTTTAATGTTTTCACTTATGTTAACATTACAGGTTTATTTACCCCTCTACATTCAAACTCCAATGCTCCGCCATCAGGAGCAGGTAAGAACATGAGAGGGGTGGGTACTGAAAGAATTGCAGAAGGAAAATATGGTGAAGACAGAAGCAAGGAAGGGAAGAAAAGGAGGTAGACGGGCAAGTAACTAGGTAGAAAAGAAAATGAAGGATTCAGTGGCTTTAGCGAGCAAAACCCAGCAAAAAAGGGGAAGGAAAACGAGGGAGGAACGCATGCAGAAATTAATGCATGCATGCCATGCAAGAATGCCAACACAGGTAAAAGTTGTAATAGCAACTTGGGAGGCAAAGTTAAATTCCAAGGCAGTAAATGAAGAGGTTTCAATGGAGGACTGGGAGCTATTGCTCATTGACATGGGGCATACCAAAGGTCCTCAAACACTATTCAGACAGACCATCTAATAGTACTGGGTCATGAAGAACCTGTTGGCCAGGGCCATGACAACATACAGGGACAAAGAAGAACAAGTGCAAGCTTGTCAAGAGGAACCAAGTCTAAAGGACATCCAAAAAGAAATCCAGGTAGTGCAGGTACAACGATATCATCAGAACCTTTGTTTTGGGCGAATTGAAAAACAAATCCAAACCTTGTTGCAGAACGAAGTGCCCAGGTCAAGTACCAAGGACCCGGTACCTATTGAGTCATCTAATGACTAATGCAGAGTAGTAGAAAGTAAATTTTATTTTTATGACAGATAGCATTTACTTTACAAGTCAAAGGATTAAGCATATAGTAGATACAGTAGCAAACTTAGCGTGGATGATAATGATCAAGCTATGTAAATTTTGGACGGCTTATGATGCTCATCTGTGGCCAATAGACCTGGTTTCCCTCGAACAAGTTGAGGCCACCAAACATATTTGTGTTACCTGCTTATAGATAATTAATAGAAAAATGAAGTACTACCAAGCTTACAAAAAAAAATTAAGCTTTTAAACCAATTTAATTCAAAGTTAAGATATAGAAAAATGTTAAGTTAAACAATTATATACTAGTAGAAACATATAAACTAAATAGTTGGTAAAAATTAATAGCGATTAAACAAAATATTATTATTTAATTTATTTACAATTTAATTTTAG